>JABASI010004827.1:1481-13334 GCA_019776505.1 Tomocerus nigrus | reverse complement strand
TTATATGAATGCATAACTGATTAGTGATTATATAGACATAGACCCATAGCGTTGTGGTGCATGCAAGTAACCAACTTATCGGCTCATCATCTGTTCGTCTTATCTCTTACATAGCAGACTCGTCATTGTCTTCATCCCCGGAGAGCCGAG
Organism: Tomocerus nigrus; assembly: GCA_019776505.1. Lineage (NCBI taxonomy): Eukaryota > Metazoa > Arthropoda > Collembola > Entomobryomorpha > Tomoceridae > Tomocerus > Tomocerus nigrus. Next base: position 13,184 of record JABASI010004827.1, on the reverse strand, counting down.
TAATGATGGAAGAAATAGAGGGGTTGAACTACTTAAATGCGAAAAAATTGGTTTATCCACCCGAATTTTGTGTATGTGGATTGTAGAAGGATAAAATTCATAAATAGCATTGATATTGCCGAAACTGTCGATTAAACACACTACGGTACAATTTTGTTTCGATTCAATAATAATGCAAGCATTATCTCCGAAGCCAATACCACAGAATGTAATTAATTTATTGAAGCCCTGTTTACACGTATGTATGGTGTTACTATATATGCGTATTGCATAGTTTGCCAAGTAATAATAATTCAATTCTAAAAACATTTTTCCCTTTCAAATAAAGTGACCAAGACCTCAAAATCAGCATACACAAACCTATCACATACAACAACTAGAAATATTTCTCTACTTGAATTGTTAGTTTAGCATTACGTGTACTATTTACCTAGTACCTATACATACATTTCATCCATTTCAATTTTTATCAGGTTTTTCGACGTCGATGAATGGAATTGACGAAGGTATTTCATCCGGATAATATACAACCCTACCCCAGAAGGAAAAATAAGCCGTAGCCAAACAACAGCTTCAAAACATTTGAGAGTTTTTGAGACGATTTCTGTGTGTACTGATGCTTACGATAAAAATCAAAAGGTTTAGCCATAAATACATGATTTCAATTAATTATATTGTTTTGTAATAATAACTACAGGTGATTATGATTATATACATTTCAGTCCAAAATGATTTCCAAAACGCTACCCCTTTTTGTATGTTAGCATTGTCATGTCAATCCATTAAATAATTTTTTTTAAAAATCCATAAACGGGGAGAGCCATGTGGTGATTTTCTGCCAAATTCAAGACTAAGCGCATTTGTTAAGAATTGACCTCAAGTTGGACCTGTTACTTGAGAAAAAAATCTTTCTAGAATAAATCGTAGAGATTTTTTAATGTAATTGTAAACTAAACAGCCACTCCATACAAATTGAAAACAATGTTTAAAAATAACGGGGAGGGCAATTTGGTAGTTCCATGTCCAATCCAAGAACTAATAAAGTACTGCACTTGTTGTGAAGAATTGACCTCGTGTTGACCCGGTCGAGTGCGGAAAAACTTTGCCGATATTCAAAAATCCGCGATAATTAGGGAAACCTCAGTGGATGAGAGTGAAGAGTAGACTAGAAACAGCCTACTTGTCTCGGCATCACTTTTATTATAGTATGTAGGTACTTAAGTAAGTGTAGTATAGTTATGGGATGATGGGGCTCACAATCAGACTTAACCCTTCAATTCTTACAAAATAAAGACAGGTAGGGGTAGGATAGACAAGAAGGTTTTACGTAGAGCGTACTCTACTACATTATAATATTATACTCACTAGTTACCAGTTTAAAAGGTAAGATTAGTTAGACTAACCACATAGTTTTCTTAGTTGGGTAGCTGCTCCATTGCTACTTTGCTACAGAGGCTACTGCACATAATCTCACTATCTGTCTACACTCTAACTCGATGAATTGTCTGTCTCATCAACAAAGTGTCGGCCGAGCAGGTTGCTACTTTAGCTAATCTTCTTGAGTTTGAGTATCTTACTTACTCAACTATCGTGTCGTGTGTGTTCAGTTAGCTCAGTTCCACACTCTACATACAATCTGCACGGGTAGGGGTGAAGAAGATTACTCACTACTATTAATTGAATAATACAGCAGTGCAGCCGTATTTTTACTATCATTCCCCATTCAGATTCACATGTGCAAAAGTCAAAGTCGTCTAAGAACGAAACAATCTCAACTCCTCAAAACTTTTATTTTTGTGCAACATTATCTCAAAGTTTTAAAAGTAAGCAAGTGTACCTCTACAAACCTACTGTGAGCGTTAAACATCGAAGATCTGTGCATAACCCAAAGTGAGACAATATTATTGCTTCGCTCTGTTTTGACAGTTCATTGTGTAAATCGTTTCATCGCCAAATAAAACCTGAAATAAAAGAATTATCTTTCTTCTACTCGAAATTTTAGACGATTCTTCACTCGCACAAAATTCAGAAGGTTCGATGTTTTTCTTTGTTTGCCTAAAAATTAAAATTGATTCGACGCCATTATAAGTAAGTACCCATTGTAATAAGTAGAAATAGTCTGTAGATGCTTAACTGAGAATATTTCCTTATTTTTAGCACTTCTTAGAAGTTAAAAATATATTTCCTGCATTTTAATGCCGACTAGCAATATAATATTTCCTTAAGTGCTAAACAAGAGTAATCAAATAAGTCATGGTCCTTGTTTTTCAATAATGTGGAAGTAAGAATGCCGACTTAGAAAGCTGGCTGTTATTAGTGTTAGTACCCAAGTACCTGTTCATGTAAAGTACAACAAGACATGCTATTTGATGTAAGGAAACTTTCCTCGTTTGCCTTATCGATATCTCGCACACGCAATTATTTAATTTTTTAGTATACTCGCATAACCCAAAAGTACATGTTCGGTGGTGCTTATGATTGAAACTTCTTTTTGATTCAATCTTCTTAGTTTAGATTCATTAATTCCCAGTGAGAGTGTATTCACTCTGCTCATGATTCATAAATATAAATGAGGTGAACTATCAAGTGAGCACCTACATGCATGCACTATATTATTAAATATTAAATCTGATTTTTGAAATCTGCAAAAGAAGGGCTTCACTGCTCATATCTAAATATATGATCATTGATTGTTACATATATTCATGACTTTCTGATTGACAACGTTTTGCTACTCATTAGTAGTCTTAAAAGGCTTTGTATCTAATAATTCATAGTAAGGAATAAGGACTCGTGCGTAATAAATACATGATTTCATTTCATATACGTAGAAAACAATACGCTCACAATCAGTCAGCTAGCCAAGCGGTAAATAATTATTTATCTGCGAACATTTCTGTGAAAGCAGTAAGCAAATCGGAACTGTGTAGCGTTGCAAGTAGAGTACTACCTGATACTTGTATTATTTGATGACACGTGTGTACAGATACTTATGGCACTCTTACAATACTTCCCAACCATTGTGCATTGCCAAAGAATAAGTACAAGTAGAAGGAACTTGTGTAATGAATAATTAAACTATTAATCAACGAAAAAGAAAATGTTGGTTTGGATATTCATTAGAATTTCCTCATGATTTGATCAAAGAGATAAATGAATAGTTGTGCATAATGCAGAAAGTGTACAACATAATATTTATGAGACATAACATAATACTATTATTATTACCTGTCCTGTATAATATAAAAATTGTGATAGAGGCAGCGGGTACTACATACAATGCACTTATTCTCACTATTATCCTAATAGTCCAAGAATGATTTTTCAACTTTAACTACTTAAGACTAGTGGTCAGTCTTGTATTTCAATACATTCCATCTTGTGATAATTTATGACGAGCGGTTTCTTTTCCTTGAAGACTTTTCCTTGTGCCGATTTTAACAATCCTAAATAAATCACAGAGACACATTATATTCGTAAAAGTAACTTCAAAGGAACACACATATTATAGCAGCCAGAAGAAAGTTATTGAATGGAGACTCATTACGAAAAATCTCCAATTTAATCCTCATAATTAGAACCTAATGAATTGTCCCAAATGACCTAATATATATTTAGGATTTTAATTTCGGATCAGAAAAGAAAGATAATGTAGAATAGAACAAAGCAATTTACATGATTGTGTAGCATGTCCCATTGTTAGTCACACTGACCAGGACTGTACAGAGACAATTCTACTGCTAATCTACACGTACCACATTGTAATCATTATCCACAGAGCAATTTTCTCGCATACTCTACTTGCTTGTATTCCTACAAACGGAGAACAGAAGGAATATTGCCGAAATGCATAAAGGATTTCGTGTCTTCTGTTGTGGTTATATGATTTGCATGTGGTCCCTGATTCGGCAAATAATACTTCGTGTGTGGGTACCATTTGCCTTCACGTTTCTGCATGTACCAAGCAAATAACTAAGTAGGATACTAGTATCATCTTTATCTTCGCCGTAATATTTCATATAACACTATGAAGTTGCTTTGAGATGCACTATAGTATATGACTCAGACTTTAAATGAATGAAAAATGTTGCCTAGAATTAGTATTTCTCTATTAGCATAGGAAAGTGTGTTGATTCTAAAATTGAAATATCAAGAGAATTGCCATATTTCATTGAATAGCTGCATATAGTAAAAACCAATTGTGACAGTAGATATCAAGCGATTATTGGTAGTATGGAACTGAAAGTATTTATGGTAAAATGGTGACTTAGCTTTTTAAAATGATTGTGGTTCTTTGTAAATTACATATTGCATAGTAAACATTGGACTACGTTACACATTGTTGTGACTGGTATGCTAAGTATACTACTGGGCGTACTGGGTGATGAAGATATGAGACTGTTTATTTTCGAGTGAGTGAGACTGACCATCCGAATAAGAATTCTGACGAAGACTAGTACATATTTATCATATAAAAGACAATGTTTCTTTAGGAAAATTACGAGAGAATGATTGTGTGTGAGTGGTTTGGATTTACACGGCATGCAAAGCCACCAAGAAAGAACGAACAAATTATTACAGTTCTTTCACAGACGATATGGGAATAGTGTTATTATTATAATTCCTAAGTAGACATGTAAAGTATTTATATTCGTATATTGTATAGCAGTTGAATTTCACGGACTACTAACTATTACAACAGATATCACGATATCAGCATACATTTGGGTATTCATGTTTTAACTGGTGTAGCTGTGTTGTAAATATTATATTCGTACGTATTGTAATTATGTAGCTCGATTTTATTCCCATGCAATACGTCCATGGAAATAACTAAGTGTTTTTGGCGAATTCCTAATAATAAAAGGTTGCCAGAGAGCAGGCTACGTTCATATTCATATGGAACTTTGTACAAATGGGATTATCTGGTGTAATTTTGACTAACCTACCTCCAACTGCGCTAACCTTTGTCTATTATGGTTAGCTAGCCCTCTATTCTCACTATTTCAGAGTTCACTCACAAGAATAGGTATTAATATTTTGAGTAGGTACCTGCGCACATACTACATACATTTGTATAAATAAAGAATAGCAACCTCTTTAAGTTTTAATCTGACAATTAGGAGTTCCCTCTTTGGCTCGTTGTGCTCTTCTCCACTCGACTCAACTCTAGTTTAAAGTCTCATCTGACAATCAGCAACGAAGACATGAAGGGATGCATTGCGTTTTATCTTTCAGAGTTATAGTCAGTCAGTCAGTACGGTGAACTGTGAGTAAAGAGCATGGAGGAGGCAAGATGTTATGTTATGATGTTTGTCTGTAGAATATGCCGAATGCTGCCATTGCAGGTGCTACTACTTTACCTACATTCTTTTCAACTGCTTCAACATTTCTGCATGCTAATAAATGAAAAAATTAAAATATCTTTCCAACTTCAAACTGGTTTCAGTACTTTCATGCTCTTTTGACGTTCCCTCAACCAGACCAACAGTGCACTAAAGTAAACTTAAACTAAATCTACCATTACGTTAGGTTAGGATACGCATACAACAACCTATGATCCATGATCCCTTCTGTTATGTACACTACACGCTCGTCGGATTAAACGCACTAAGCAAAAGTCGTTAAATCCCATTAGCATCCAGTCCATTCCTCACAAACAAATAATACAACATACACACAGGATTAACCAACATTGGCAGCTAATGCAAATAAATAAATAGCAAGGGAAAACAAGACTTCTCGATATTAATACGCTACGCCAAGTTCAGAAAATATCTTAGCGATTCTCACTATTAAAACATTTAAATCTAGATTCCTGATGATGTTATTCTGTCCCTATTAAACTATGTGTACGTGTGTACTGGCTACATTCTCATCCCATGCAAAACTCACAAACTCACTACAACTGCCTTTTATTACTAGAACTCTCTGAACGGGACAGAAAACGGTCGATCTGTGAAGATTAATGAACATTATATGTTATTTTTCCACTGTTTTCTAATCAACCGTATTACAATTTTATTTGTTCTACAACTGGTAATCTATAACTGCATGTTCACTACTTTTACGAATACTATCGCTTTATTACTATATTGTATATATAATTAATTCTTATCGGAAAATAAGGAAACGCGCAAAACAAGCCTTAGCCTATCTTAATTGATTGGAAAACTTTTACAGAATATGACAATTTAATTTTGCCTTTTTATCAGAAGCTCTTTTCTACTAAATTAAATCATGTAAACATTGACAAACATGAATCTCCTTGATTATTTTTATCAACCATTTCTTCCAGTGAAAAATGCACACTTCAATTCTTTATTTTTAACATCTGGATTACAAGAGACTGCAATTAACTGTATCCAAAATACAACGTTGTGTTGTTATTATACCCCAAGCATATAAAATTATGTGCAAATTTAACTCTTGCACCTATTTTAATCATGCAAAGTAAAATTATACAAAAGCTTGTTTTAAGCAAAGCAAAAATTTGATGGAAAAATTGTTAACTACTATTTGTAGATGTCTTGAATGAATTGCATTATATTAAGACACGGCTGTCAGTCTGCGCCTGTACGTGCATAAACGAACATAAATACTATAATTAAAAGAGGAACTGTTTTGGGCATGGTGCATTGATTCCTCGATAGTTTCAAAGCGTGAGTAGAACTTATTATTGTGATTTGTGATTACTGCTGCACATAAATTCATAGTGAACTAAATAGGCTAAAAATCATGCTACAATATATTTATGATTGTAAAACCATAAAACATGCACAGCACAACATAAAACTTGCCTATAATTTGTGTAACACAAGGCATGAAAAATGTTCACTTGCAGGTTGAACACAGTGTCTTTAGTAATTCCATCTGTGCCGTTATTTTTAGGTAGATAAATCAAGAAAATTCTAGTTGCGTTTCGTATTCACGTACAAGTAGCTATTTCACTAAAATTATGAATTAATTTTCAGTTACTACATATTAAATTTTTATAGTCGACTATGATTGCGCATTAAAACATAGTTAGCTATGTATATGGTAATTAACCTTAGCTTTTAGTAATTTATTTTAGATTTTCAGCCAACTAAATAAGTAGTAGAGTGTCTGTAACGGTAGTGCCTATTGCCAAACCTTAGTAGTACAATAGATGTAATTGCTTTCGAGGTTAATGATAGCACAGTGCGTTAAAGTTTACTCACTCAAGTAATGCAAAATAAAAAGTGCATAGGGAATTATTATAATGACTTTCATCTTTAAGCTTAGGAACATAAAGTCAATAATGCGTGTGATGATAAGTGAAATGATATTTTTACTTTGTAGGCAAAGTAGGTATTCCTAATTACAATGAGCCCTAAATCTACTTACTTTGATTAGTGCCATGTAGGTATTCATCTAGGTATTTCTTTTATTGTCTTGCATGATTTCTCAATAATATTAGTAAATCAAGAGTTCATTTAGAAATTAGCAGGCTAAACAGATGTTACAAAGGCTAATTGTACTTTACGAATTACATTATCTTTGGCACGCCAAAAATACAATTATAACTAAATTTCTATTTATAGAATAGTTTATGTACTTCGTCGTACTTTGGCTTTTCTGACACTGACATTGAATGGAGGAATGGATTAGAAAGAAAGAACGAGAAAGCTGATTTGACTTCCTGGTGCGTCCTATTGATTTTTGTCCTGCTTCCTACAATAAGGTTCATGAGTTACTGTCGCATGCTAACTAAAAATAAAAAAGTAAAAATACAATTGAAAGTTGGAAATGCTACTAATGTGGTTAATTGTAGTTGGTAAATTGCATTGAAGATGACTGAGTTAGAGATACAAATATTTGTACGTTTTTCCGAGAATACGACACAATGGTAGTGGAATGAGTAGGTAGAAATTGGGTCACTCAACAATTTAACAATTCTGTAAATGTAAAACATAATGATATGTACATAAGTACATGTTTTACTACACTAACAGCACTTTTTCTATCACGTATTTTAGAAGTAATGTTAGAAATTCGTGTGGGAAAGTTGACAAAAAAATAAAGTGTCTATATTTTAGTTGAAATGATACAATATACCTAGATACATACATACGGCGTGTGGTTGTGTTTTCATCTAATACCGCAACAGTTATTTTCTACTACATACTCGCGTCATAGCTTACTGTCACAGAAAATAAAAATGCTTCTCATGTCAAATCACTTACACATAATAAATCATAGCGTTATGTGTAACATATTCAAGGAAAAGATTCTACGGACTTTTCAAATAAAAACAGCTCCTTTTTAGAAAATGGTTAACACGAGAGATTTGCGTATAGTTGGCAGTTTGGCAGTTGGCATGCGGCTCCCACACGAAGTGAGAATTGTCGAAGATACTTACTATTTATTTCACTAAGTAGGTACCGAAGTATTTACTCATTCGCTTTTCCTTGTAAAACTCCAAATAAATGTTTACAAAAAAGATATTGTGGGCTTTGTGTGTTTACCAAAACAGTAAAGATTAATTGGAGGCATGGGATGAATGAATGGATGTTTGGATTGATGACAAACAAAAATAGAGACTTCGTGTTGCAAAGTAGAATAAAATCGAATCTGATGTGAGTAAAGAGAGTTTACATCTTCTCTACATGCACTTGACTTGAATATAGCTCAACTTACCGACCAAATCAACATAGGTAGGTAGAGTCGCGTAAATGTTCAGAGTTTACAGTGCGTGCAATGTCCAATTTAAGTTAGTTACTTATACAGAACGTAGGTAGGTACCTATCTCGAGATGTTGAAAAAGCATAGTTTGTCCCGTCTCCTGTCGGTCACCACCAGTTTACAATCATACTAAGCTATTGACAATCAGACCGTGATGAAGAGAAACAACTTACTGAACTCGCTGTCAGTAAGTAATGCGGAGCCAGCAGAGCTCACTACTTCTAAGTTCTAACCATCTAAAATAACACACTACAACAATAAAGCTACACGAAATGGATAAACGTTTAATGTAAATCACTACAAGAAGACAAGAATAAAGAAAAGGCAACTTACTCGCAGATCACTGTACATAGACACAAGACAATTAGGAGATGTAGTGCATTGTACACCCTTAACCTCTAACGAAACTGCAACAATGAGCATACTTTTATTGCATTGCTAAAAGTCCGCGTGCTGCGAAATATAAATACATGACTGCTACTATTGTTCATATGTCGTAGTCCCACGGCAAACACTTTCATCAAGTTTCATCCTATGCTTGTGTAAAAGTGTATAGTACAGTGCTATCTATTATCTCCGAATACTTTCCATACAATATTTTCCAAATGGAAATAACCAAAGACACATTCGTAGACATATTCAGACGTGAAAGGCTAAAATTTGTAATGCACCTTCACCTACCCAATGAATGATAGTCTGCAAGATTGATTAAAGATTTTGCATAATTGCATCAATATATAGAATACGTTTATAGTTGGGGTTAATTGTTGTTTTTTAACCATAGCTAGTGTATTGTGATAAATGAGTCTACAAAATGTTTGGCAAAAGGGACGTAAGGTTGCATATTAAATTTTTAAACACGTTTCAAATCATTGTTTTTCTAAAACTACCACTCCTCCGTTATGGAGTCATTATAATAACATAGAAAGAGTGAATTGCTGACGTGACTTACGGACTCGACTACGACATATATATGATATCTATTATAGATGAATAAGAGAAGACAAAAAACCAGACTACAAACTGACTTACCTCATTGTTACTTCAACGCAGATCTTGCAATGATAAACGTTATTTGTTAGTGCGAGCAATGAAAATGAGATGAGACTTTTTTGCTTAGTTGAAATGAAAGAACGAGAATGACGAGAGTATTAGAGTAGAGTAAAGTAATGCAGCACGATGTTCAAGACTAATTAATAATGACTTGTGCGTTTCTAGACTGAGCCAGAAGAAGAGGTCTGTACCTACTTTAGTTTATTAGGTACACACACAATATTATACTCAGAATAAGTATCTGTACGTGACGTATATTCATGTGGATATGCCATGCAAGCACATAGTAGTAGACACTAATGCAGTCAGTAAACACTTAAATTACATGTATTTACCTAATAAAATGATTTATGACAAATTAGCTTCAATGCCCACTTTCCATGTGCATAAGAAGTAAAATGCTTAATAGAATAGAAAATTACATAAACATATTATTAGTGATATTCATAAGCTGAAAAAGTAGATCATATCTTCTTTGCTAATATCAATGTAATTTATAATAAAGGATTTATAATAAGACTTGGTTTTATATTTCGGGGAAAAAGTGTCTTTGTTCAATAATTTGCATGTCCAATGCGAAACCTACCGACACCGAATTTCTTTTGAATTTTAGATGTGCCAAGATGTCATGACGTATTAACCCCGCGCATCGTACAAAATACATTCGTTATTTTTTGACATTTTCTTGGATAATTAAATCTTTGGTAAAATGCAATGCCGTAATTTTTGCTTCACGTTTACGTGATATTGAATCTTTGTCTCATTGCTCATTGTCAGACATGAGCCATGCAGTGATAGTTCAATTCAAGGATCAACACCTTTAAAACATCATTTACTGCAAAATAATATTAACACATAGAAACTTAGAAATCATATAAAGTCAATAGTGCACCAAAAAGATCATAATCATGTTTCTTTGTAACATCAGGAAAAAACAAAGACATTTTTCTTGTTGATGGCTGCGTTAGCCTTTGTTTTATTTTGTTACAAGTACAAGTAGCGTAATAATAAAGAGATTTTATAGTATAAAGTATAAACCGTAGAGATTCCACAACACAGACGTGCAATGCAATTGGACATTGCACTATTATTATTATATAGGGTATTGTTCAGCAGAGTAGAACCTGCTTTTTGTAGTACTAAACTAATATTATTCTTGGCTGGCACACCTGCAATATTACTTATTATTACTTTGACTTCGAGCGTATTTAATTAGTCATCAAAAAGTTTAATTTTTATGTACAGGGTATTTCGGATACAACAAAAGATTGTTATCGCAAAAAAAAAGTACAGACAGTCTTGAGGAAGCTGAAAAATAGATTGCTCATTTTTAAATTTTTAAGACTTTGAAAAAACGTTCCCCGTTGTCTATTAATTTTAACTTAATAAAAACACAAATTCCTGTATTTAAACAAACTGACAAAAAGTAATCATTTTCAAGCAATATTATTAGATATTTCTCTCAGCTTTCTCTCAGCTTTGAAACATTTCATAATTTCCTTTGGTGGATTGCCCTGTACACTGCACTCCAGGAGCATGGGTGCCTCGCTCCTGTCATGTGAAATTTCTTAGTACCCAAAAGACAGCCAAACATTCATCCGACAATAATGCAATAATAATGCGATTAACACACAACATCAACTATTTCCACACTAGTAATGTTCTAAACGTGCCAGTCTCCAAAATATCCGTTTAGGCGGGTAGTACCGCAAATTAAAAAAGATTAGAGCACCACATTTATCTTTAAAATCAAACCTTTACTGAACAAAAATAAATAAAAATTACGTTTTAAAATAATATTCAGATGCGTAGAAAACTAAACTGAATAAAATCCGACTTTTCGGTTAAATTGCATTTGTTTTTTAATAAATCGAATAAAATCCGACTTTTCGGTTAAATTGCATTTGTTTTTTAATAAATCGAATAAAATCCGACTTTTCGGTT
>JABASI010004826.1:0-13334 GCA_019776505.1 Tomocerus nigrus | reverse complement strand
GTTAGTAGTTTGACTCATGTGGTGCTCCATTGACTCATATCTATTTCATAATAAATAATTGGCTTTTCCTGATAATCAGTCGAATTTTGTTAAATGATGTCGATTTATTCAGACGACGAAGGATGTTTATACACAGATGCAATTCATTTGAAAAATTACTATTATAATTTCTGGAAAATTTTTAGTAGGCACGTGCCGTGTCATAAATAGAGCAATATTATTGCTTAATATTTTCTAGTTAACTCTATGGATAACATTTGCATAGAAAATTGAGAGATTGTTGAAAGTATCTCTATGTTTACTAAGTCGTAAAATGGAAAAGGTTGCGAAAAAGTGGAAATTGAGAGTAGTGCAAAGTGCAAAATGGGTAGCGCTATTATATTCGCATATGGGGCAGGCAGCAGACTCGTCTCTCTCTCTCTCGGAAATGAAACCAGGGCATCCGGTGAAGACAATATAAGGAATAGTATTAGATAAGTGTAGTGTGATATTGGCTAAAATCCTTACTTCCTCTGCTTACATTTACAAAAGGGATGCATTCCACTTTGTGTGTACTAATAAGACGCTTATATCCGTCTTGAGATATAGGAAAAGGGGGAGTCTAATGTAACTAAGCGTGCATTGACTTGTGTATATAATAATAGGCACACTGAGCTCATATCTCTTCCTGACCTGACTCTTCTCGTTCCTTGTGTGCTATTCACTTATATAATGTATATCTGTGGATTGAGGATGTCTAGTGAGAAGAGAAAAGGGACGGAGACGGAACTATGATTTAGAATTACGAAATCATCTCACGCATCTTTTAGATTTTCCTTCTCTCCATCTTCCCTTTCCTCATATTCGGAGGAGATGGCTGCTATGACTGTCAGTGCCACGTATCTCTACGTCTCAACCTTCTCCGCCTTCCCATATTCCGCCTTAACTTAGCTCCACTAGATTTTTCTACTTTATTTTATCTGGCTCGACGAAAAGATCTCTAGGTATATGCCCTGATACTATAATATAAGTACTAGGTATCTATACATGCACCAACTTACGTCTCAGTGACTACTATGCACAAAATAATACAATTCTCATAATATAATGTATTATGCCAATCTTTGTAAACCCTTCTCTGAACACTCATACTTCTAATAGTAACGTGCAATTTATTTTCATACGTATTATTACCACCTACTGCAGAATGTCCCTACTATTTTTTTTTCAACAATCATTTTCTAGACGGATACCATAGAATTCTGCATTTTTGATCAGCTCTGAAGCGAAAGTAGGAAACTGGGTCTTGTACATAGATTTTCAAAACGGTTCTTCTAAAGTTTATCTTTACTTAATAAACTTAAGTACATAGGAAAATTGGAACAGTTTTTTTAATGTACCTACTACAGTATATAGAGATTGCATTTTATGAGTGCTTTCCTGTTTTGATGTTTTTCTTGACTTTTCTTTGGGAGGAGGGTTTTGTATGTAGGTATCCGTATAATATTATATGTACTTAGGTATGTAGGTACAATTTCCCAAAGTCTTGAGGATTGATTGTGAGTGATTTTAGTGTAGCTACAAGTTTTTGCAGCTGTAGCCTGCGTCTATTTGGTCAAATTGTGCGAGTCAACAGAGAGAATGCCAAGGCAGCAATTCAAAATCTGCTAGAGCGTTTCTTGAGGAAAACATAGAGTACATACATAGGTAGCTTGTACTATTATGTACCATACATACGTACATTGTGTACCTAGGTAGCTATATAGGATTTTTACCTAGTTATGCCCTAGTAAGTCTTGCATGTTGGTAAGTAACAAATATAAAACTAAGTCATGTCGATTCTTCAGCAAAGAGAGCAAGTAAACAGACGAGACTGAAGATTTTGTAGCTATGTGTGTGTACTCAGACAGATAGCTCTTCCCAATTTTCTTGTTTGGTAGAGCAAGTCAATTTTCCTTCGAAACTGCTGATACGATTTCACTGGTCGAAAAAGCTGTAGGTACCCCAAATTGAAACTGCATCCGAAGTAGCATTTTTATGGATTTGGATGTAGGAAAACCAATAGCAAATTAAACATGATCTGATCTGATATATATTTAGTATATTTATTTCGCTTTCCTCCCCTTCCAAACCTCGCAAAGATTTCCCCGTCTTAGCTAGGTACATAGTTGTTGGGACGTTGGAAGTTTCCAATTGGAGCAGCCTTAAGGCTGCGGCTGGACTCCTAACTAAACCTGCTAGTCGGTGATTGAAGATGTGAAGACGAGCAAATAGAAAAGCTAAACCCGAGGGTAGCTTTCCTTTTCTTTATTTAAAACCAGAGAAAGCTTCCAGTTCTACATTCACCGAAATGAATTATATCAAATCCCTCCTCTCGTCTATACCGAATTTATAAAGTTCGGGCTGAGCACTAGCTACCTTTATAGTTAGCTGTTTATCTCCTGACTACTGAGTACCTGGTACAACTAGTACAACAATAGTCTCTCTCTGTTCCTATTATTTTATAGCGACATGGTCTTGCACTGCTTGTTATATCATGACGCGCCTTTCTCCATTGTGTAAGCATGTCAGGGCCACGGCCACGTATTTGCAGTCCAAACATAATAAAATATGCTACCGGGTACTATCTGTATTAGTTTTCCTACCCTACCTACCTACTTCTTCTACCTACTTACAGCTCCAGCATCTCAACAACTGTTCAATAATCTAATAGGCATAATATATGACATGACTAAGTTATCTCATTACTCCTGACAGTTCTTTCAACTTAAGGGCTTTCTATTAACTTTACTTTCTACTTCTTACCTTCAGGTTAAGTTACACTTTTATTCAGAAAAGGACGGGAAGAAAGAATAAGCAGAAGATGGAGAGAAGCATAAAAGCAGATATTGCATTTCGGATTCATTCCAGGGATTTGTTTGACTATTTAGAAATCTTACTATAAAAGTGTGTCTTTTTAATTTACTTTTAGTAAAAAATCTCAAAAAACCAAGTAAATTAAAAATATTGATCACACCTACCTAAATAAAGTTGAGATGTAATGATGCTCACACAACTTTTAATATCCAGTTGCGCAGCATATACATGTACTACTAACGTACTTAGGCATTCATTAAGGAAAACTTGAATAGAAAATACATTGCAGAGTCAGCAGGTAAGGTATCTGTTTACACCATTGACTAGCAATATTTCAAAATGCAATGAAAATTAGGAATGGTATATTGATTATAAAATATTAAGCATACACTTGTTATAATGTTGAGATTATTACCTATTTATGTTTAAGACAAAGAACACACGCAGCGTTATACGTTGAAACGGAACGTTGTATCGTTCTGTGTTGAAAGGATTTGTAAGCTGATCGTGTAACTCAGATCACTCCTCATCGCAATCGTAATGAAGTCTTGGAAAACTTGTTTTCTTTTGTTGTTCTTGATGGGGATATATTGCGTTGTGTATAGGTATATAGGAATGGTCTTGTGTTTATATAGCAATGTCCCTTTGGTTGTTGTAAGAAGGAGATGTGATGGTCATTCTAAACTGTAAAGGTAAAACTGAAGAGTTTAGGAAATAGGTTGCCTCTCTTGCCTCTAGGATAGCAGGCGGCAAGATCTTGTGTTCGGGAGAGAAAGTGAACTTTTCCTCAAGACTTCTCTGCTTAGGAGTAAATTGACAGTTTTATGTGATCATAGTCAGTTTCTCTAGAGGACAAGGGATTTAGTTTAGACTGGGACATTGCCAACATTCCAAATACAGGGCAAAGTCATTAGCCTCCATTCTGAGAAAATTATTTGATTTTTAGCTTGACTCTCCTTTCAACTGCAACGTACTTTCCCTACATGGTAGTTTGCATAGATATTTCTCAAGATAAGTATTATTATAAGCCCCTTTGAAAAGGGAAGAGAGCGAGAAGGAGAGAGGAGTTAAAAGGAAGCAAGCGAACTGTCCTGACTACTACAGGAATGTCTATCGTATGGTAATGAAAGTGCACATCTACTCTACATGCACGTTGTGAGTACTTAGGTAGCTAAGCGGCTAGAATCTAAAGATTCCATACGTAGGCAATAGGTATTTTCTTCTTGCACTCTCGGATACACAGAGGTCATCTTGTACTTTACTCATCTGCATACTACCAGAATAGTAATAGCACAGTAGACATAGTACACATCTATTTTAATGTTTAAATTTTTTGCGGATATAATAGCATTGNACCAGAATAGTAATAGCACAGTAGACATAGTACACATCTATTTTAATGTTTAAATTTTTTGCGGATATAATAGCATTGTAAGGCCGTGCCAAAAGTTACATATCTACTCATAGCATCTGCTGCTCCTAACAGCACAGAGCAGTAAGAAAATTGCTGAGATAGGTATCATTATCGGGGATGATGTCCTTGCTAAAATCATAAACAAAAAATCAGGATGCATTTGAGCACGGGTTTTATTGACGCGAAAATATTATTATGAAATGTAAAATAATTAGGTGGATTTGGATTTCCTTCCAAACCAGTTTAGTATTACTAGATTTTGAAAAGTAATAGAGTTGAAACTAGGTATAATCGATGGGGCTACAGTCAATAATTTTGGTAAATGGTGTAAACTTTTGGGAGATGTGTTCTTGAATGAGATGTTTTCGGATAGTTGATTCCAGTGAGTGAAGCGAGAGCTGTGTTCAGAACTTCTGTTGAAAACAACTAAAAAAGGAGTGTAGATAGCCACGAGAAAGACAGGACAGCAAGATCTGAAATGAAGTTCTGTCTTGGGAATCGATAATGCCATGTTATGTTATGCTATAATATCGTGGGAAAGGTCTATGTACTTATCATATATGTGTGTTACGTTAGACGTCCTATCTATATATTCAAATAAGTAGATAAGTACAGTCAAAACCGCGTATAAGGGAATTCACTGGACATGGTTAAGTTGTCCTTACAGTGATTTCACTTTTAGTGATAAAATTGAATCCCCTATACTTTTTAAGGGATTCCCTTTATTTTTTAAGGGATCCCCTTAATCGTAACTTGCCTTACTTGTTCTTGCCCCCTAACACAATTTTCGATTTGAAAAAATGCATTTTTATTGTTGCTCGATAGAAGAGTCCTGTTTCATCAGCATTGAATATATTGACTAAAAACCTTTAAACCTTGATTAAACAAATGTCGGTCACGTATTTACAATCCTGGAATTTACTTCAGTGACATTGACATCGCCTGCTTCTCCATTTTGGACTTAGAATGTTATTCCATAGAATTCCGTTTAAAATAGAATCGGGATAAGTAACTTTTGGATGCAGTAGCTTTGATGCAGATAACACAAGACTTCAATGCACAAACGTTTTATCCTAGTAATACACAGAAACGGAACATAAGTTATAGTTCTTTGACCTAAAAAATATTTCCCTTATGTCCGTGCCCTTATACATTTCACACCTGACCAAAAAATAGTTGATTTTCGGTCCCTTATGTGGTTTTTCCCTTATAATGATTTCCCGTATAATGATTTAACCACTCAGGCCTTAGGCTTTTTACATGCAAACTAAATGGGGCCAATATCAGTGTCCCTTATATACGGTTCCCTTATACGCGGGTTGGACTGTAGTACATACATAGAGACAGACAGGGAAAGGATATATGCATGGGGGTAATGTATCTCAGACATAACCTAGAGGGAAGGTAGAGACAGAGAGAAAGAATAGGATTAGGAAACCAGAGAATTTCTATGATGATGTGATGCGATGTTCCTCTATTTTCTTTATAGTTTTCAGTGCTGGCAGTGGATTCGAGTGGAAAGTTCAGTTCCTTCGCATCATCTCAGCTCAAACTGAGTTTTGTTAGTAGTGATAGGAGTGTGGACTCAAGTTTAAGTATGAGGAAAGCTAAGATTTCTGAGGCCGAGCCTTTTCTTGAGTCTGACTTGACGTGACTTTCTCCTTTCTTCCTTTCACTCGGCCCCTGAATGCTCCTCTCTTAGAATAACATATAGATTCCTTGAGTTGAGTTAAAGGGTGATGGAGATATAATAAAGGATCTTGAACAACTAGAAGAATAACACTGTATTCGCATCCTTGAATCCCGCTCAATACTTTGAAGGGTATAGTTAAAAAACTCCTTGCTCCCGTCCATACAATGGACGTGTATGTATGTAACCCAGATATTAGATTGTGAGTCTGTTAAGTGTGTGTGCTCGTATAGAGAGGTTATGGGGAAGTTGTATCTGAATGTGTGTCTCCAGTTGCGTTCCTCTAGTTGGATTGCTTGGCAAGTGGAGTTCAGTCACTTTGAGTTGAGTAGGTAGATAAAATAAAATCGGATTGAATCCACAGGGTGATTTTATTTACTAGGCGAGGAAAGAAATCCAGCGTAATTGAATGTATATTGTTGGCTACCCTGCACTGTTATGATCCATCAGGACTCCTTCCTTCCTTTCCCTCCATCCACTCATCGTCAGCATTAGGAACATTTGGCTTCTTCTGGAGTCCAGTTGAGACCAATGGTCGATTTCCCATTTGAGAAAACGATGAAACGGAGAGAATATGATTTCAAATGATATCATCTATCATAAAGTGTTCATACAGAGCATAACATGACCAAAATCATAATGCAATGCAATGTAATGTAGCTAATGTAATAGAAGATATCTACCTAGTCATAGCATAGCAGTAGGAGTACCTAATAGTAAGGAAAGGTAACTTGCCCGAAACTAACCTCGCCTCCCTCCCTCCAATTCACTCTCAAGACCCACTACCATCATCTAAAACTCTCTCTCTCTGCCTGACGAATAGCTTCTATCTAACAAAAGGAATTTCCCATAAGAAAAAAGATTTCTAGCTACGTGTTCCTACTCCATATCCATTGTGCTGTGGAAGAAACGAAAAATCAAAGTAATACGGATATGTATTTCTTCCCACTAAGGAATCAAGAGCAGAGATCTAGGAGCTAAGAAACGACATATCATTCCTACCAGCTTATTCAGAAGAATCCTTGCACAGAAATGAAATGAATCCTACTGTGTCCGTGTGTACTAGGAAGGCAATAGTCAATGTGAAAGAACTTTCTCTCTCTCTGTGTGTATCAATACTTATTATATAGGTACCTACGTAGCTTTACATTGTCGGATATGAGAAACTCAGCCTGCACATCACATTTGTCTGAAAATAGAAAGAAAATATTATAGTATCAATTTTATCTGCTAAATACTACAATATGTGAATATGAATATATATATATCTATTATGTAGCAGGAGGAAGATATTACTAGAGAGGGATATTATATTTATGTACCTGTTAAAGAAGAGCAAGAGTCTCGTATCTTTGCTTTTCTTCCCTTTGGGTTCCTCTCTCTCTCTCTCTCTGCATCGATACGCAAAAGTTTTGATTTTCTTTGATCTCGAAATGATAACTGGATTCTTTATCATCGGACTATAGAGTTAATACTTTCGCATCCCGTCTTCTTTCTCTAATAATATATTTCCTTCCTTTTCTTTACTTTTCAACAACTGGAGACTAGCGAGGAAAAAATGGACGCTCCAATATCAATACATTATTTTACTACGGATATTTCTTGCTAACTTATCACTGGACTCTTTCTCCAGATTCCACGACCTGATAGCCTAACATTTTCTATAGTTTTACTTACCATACTACTAACCTTACTTAGACTGGGGCCTCCACGACTACACATGTAAGAGAACAACAAGAACTTTCTTTTCCTTTATCCTCCAAAGTCACTCGCTCGCAGAGGGGAAACACAATGTAAGAGAGGCACGGGGAGAAACCAAGGCTCAGCACGGCAACTTTTCCCATTGGCTCTGCCCTACATAAGCCAAACGTACGTACATTATGTGTATAACTAACACAGATAGCACTCTAATGTTAGATAATGGCTTCCAGGGGAAAGTCTATCGATGAAATATCTAGGGCTCTGTGCCGTATTCTTCTTTCTTTCCAACAATATACTCTACACTTTCCATCAACTTTCCCTCAGTCACTCACTCAGTTCATTGCACTAAGAAAATGCGTAAGCATAAATGACTTATCAAATAAATTATCATCAGAGCTCGCCGAAACAATAGCACATTACATTTTCTCCTGTCATGTTACTTTCACTATAGGTATAGCTCCATGAACTGAGCACCTGCTTTGGGTGTTTTAAAAACAACTTTCTCATGTTTGAAAGAAATTACAATCAGCAACATAAATATTATATCACAGATTTCTTGATAGACACGATTGTATGGCCTAACTTTTGTTCAGCAGCACAGAAAACAAAGTTCAACATATCAACAAAGTACATTATTAAAAATTCAACATCTATTTAGGTATACACAACTATTCATCAATGACAGTAAACTTAAGGCTGGCTTTCCAAACGAATATTTAAACGGCCATTCGCTGTTATCTCTATCCTGAAATTGTGAATGCAAATTGATGGTTTACTTCACAGCGGTTTACTACCACGTTGCAATTTCGTTTCGTATGGTTTGCTAATGCTTCCTGGGCGAATTTGTGTATTTATATAGAATCTTTCCGTGGTTAGACGCAACCATTTAATAGTTATGAAATAATATGGCTGTTTGAATTATTTCTCTGTTTACTAGGAACAAATGATGATTGTTTGTTTACTTTGGATTATTCAAAGTACAAATTAAAGCATAAAGCTTCAGTTGACTTAAGGATCAAAGCTACTGTAAGCATTGAGTTTAAGGATTCCTGTAATTGTTTCTTATATTTACATACCTATAGCTATTTGTAAAGCCGGTACCGATAGTTTCTCATAATTAAACACTATCATCAGTAATTGGAAATGTATTTGATCATAACCGAGGAATGACACTGAAGCAAAGTTGCAATAATTGCTTTGAGATTACCGTTTGAAAGGGATTAGAAAACCATATAATTAATATACCTAAAATAATTTAGGATTGAAAATGTTTACCCGATTAGTAATTAGTTTGTTTATGAGTTGAGACATTCCTTAATTCGTGATTACTTGTATAGGTATATATTTATTCTGAGTCGGTGAAAATAAAATAAAACTACGGATGTGGTTAGACACTGAGAAAGGTATAATATTTGAGTGGATATTTGTTAGTGATTTATTTTAGAGTGCATGAGCATGTGCATTGAGTCGTAAGCAAAGATGCGTTTAAATTGTTGTTTGAAGAGCCGCCTTGTTATTTCCTTCCTGCTCAGTGACAATTATAGCATTAGTTAGAAGTGGAGCGTAATTTATAGCATTGATTCGAGATTGTATTAAGTCATTGAGGAAAGGGAAAGGATATCCAAACAGACGAGCCAGAGTGTATGTAAAGGTCTATAGATTGTAGTGATGGCGTTGAAAGCGCTTAGATGACTACTATTATTAGACGGGTAAATAAATATCCAGAAGTATAGAGAGATGGTAAGGTGGCTAGCACTTTGTCGAATTGCTATTAAGTGCCGTATAAGGTTTGAAGAGAGGAGAAAGTGGTATACGCAGCAATATCCATCCTGATGACTTTGTTTGTAAGTATCCTCGGCACAGAAACAGCACAGTCAACTAAAGTAAAGTAAAGTAGTGTGTGGAAGACGAAAGGACGACAGTGCGGAAGACGGAGGAACAGAGCGGCACAGGATGCGAGTCCCAATCACCAAGAAAAGCTGCTAATTGGGAGATGAGATAAAGCTACTAAAAGAAAGTACTAGAGCCGCTCTTCCAAAGCAATAGAGAAAGTTACGTTTGAATTAGAGGAGTGATCTGAAATTTCATTGGAGCTATCCTTAATAGGATTACGCCGAGAGCATCTCACAGCGATACCAGTATAAATAACTTACGCTTCATAGAAATCCGCCTTCCGTTCCACTACATACACACGACTACTAGTTTTATTTTATATGCGACTACCTACCTATATATTTACCATCTGTAGCAACGCCACTAAAATGCGTCCTCTCGTCCTCTCTTTTACCTCTCGAATAATAAGAATTCCTCTGAAATACTGCATACCATAAGTATATCTACATCTACAAATGAATTTAAGTTAAAAAACAGGACTTGTAATAATTATTCTAAGGTACTTTCAGTAATTATTGCCATATTAGCCGGAACACTAATTTCACGCCACTGTTTTCACATTTTCTTAAAGGAGCCCGTGAAATAACAAATTAGGAAAAACACTGAGGAAGAGAAAGCAAGGCAAAAAATTGTCATATAAAATAATGCAAAGGTTTTGATGGTATTTTCTCATGTAATACCTCCTGTGCATGTTGGAAAAGGAAAAGTTTCAGAGAGATTTTATGGGTGCTTGTTACGGTAGGACTTTGTGTTCGTCTACCTAATATTCTATTTTCCATCTGTCTACGTCAGTCCAACGCACTTTGGCCATGGCCATGTGTTACACAAACAAATGTATCTGGCTTCCAGCTCTGTTGATTTCACGCATACATTAAGTCATTAGGGTGGTTAGGCTAGTCCACTCCTAACAGTTGTTGACTTTCAAATGTTACTCAAGTAATGAAAATCCTGGGATGCATACGATACGCAACTCTAGTTTCCAGAACACGTGTACATAGGCATGCACAATTTTCATTATCATTTACATTACTTACTACCAAGAGTTTTCCAGCTAAAGTAAACAAACAAACATAGTAAATGCGTAAAGCCATGAACTTTCTCTCTAGGAGGAAATTAATTTTACTACACAAACTCAGCAGTAGAGTTTACTCGAAAATATATACGATTTTTTTGTTCCTGGTATGTTGCAGTAACATGAAACACAATATAAATTAACTAACTGTATGGTAAGAAGACTTTGATTTAATTATCTGATGTGTTCAGTGATTTTCTGTTAAATAAACTTCAGGTAGTGAAACGTGTTGGGTAGTTGTTGAAAATGTTTTCATAGAGAAATGTTTACCTATTTAAGTCATTGAACTGCCCTGGTTATGGGTCATGCTCTACGAAAAGTTCGTCTGTATTCGTTTTAAGTTTTTGTATTTGAAGTGGATGGGATTTAACTTAGATCCTTATTTTTCTTGGGATATTGCTAGCCCGGAAAATATTATAAGCGATAAAGGTCCTGCTAGAATACCTACCAGACTTTGTAGACATCCAACTGATGTTGATAGAAAGTGAAATCTATGCTACATGCAACTGACAAAGTAGTGATATACATACAAGTCGTAAAACGTCGAAAATAATCAAAGCAATTTAATTTTCTTGGTAGGAAGGAGCAGTGTTCTGTGGTGATGTTGATAGGGTGGAGAGTAGTGCTTACATCCTTGGTTTAGAATTTTTTACTATTCAGAATTTTGCATTTGATTCACGACAGGACAAGGAGAGCAACAAAACGCACGTTCTCTTGAGTTCAAGTCGCGTCTGGCACACTTGTTCCATTTTCTCTATTCATCTATGAAAGAGCCAAGTCAGAGTCACTTCCACTCACCTCACCACAAAAATTGAGCAATGGAAGTGCCTATTGAAACCAAAAGGTAGAGAGGTCGTGGCATATAGATGAGGAAGAAAGGACCCTTCTACCACAGACGTAGTAGAGGATACAAAAAATCCCTTCACACAGTCTATATACCTACCACTGACTAACTACATAGAATTATATATGGAACTATGAAAGGAAAAGCAAGGAGAATATTTTAGAGAGATTCCTTCATAGTGTCTAATTCGGTCAAAATCTCATAACTTCCAAGAACCTTTTAATTTTCTTGAGAGAGTCAGTTTAGGAACGGCTCTTTTCAATTTCCGTTGAATGTTTATAGAGTATTTTCTGTGCTCTCAACTTTATCAAAATTATGTTTTACTTTCTAAATTGGTGGAGCGTGCCGATGAAAATTTTGAAAATAGATATTTTCTCTTGAAAATCACGTAACGTCAAAAGTGGTTCGTCGCACATTGACTATTATGCAAGTTGTAGAATTTCAAGCTTGGATCTACTTGGCTGCTGTTGACGAGTTCTGACTGAGAAGAGACTGACTGGTTCAGAGCTAATTCTTTCTGTGAAATTGAATTGGTCTGAAAACAGAGCGAGGAATGAAAGCTGATGCATAAAATATGACGCGGTTAGTGTCTATTGCGGATTGACTTCTGCTTTACTTACAGAATGAATGTACATAAGTAAATACTCCTTCACCGCACAACTTCTAGCAGCTCCTCTTACTTTTCCATTGGTGATGTTTGTGCTTTCTCCTTACCTTTCTCCATTAATACTATAAGACAACTTCTCTTCCTTTCTCCTTTCCACTTCAATCCTTAAGTGGAGTGCATGTTGCTCTATTCTATCCCTTCTGAATCTACTGTAACTGTATTTTCTTGGTTTGGAAAAACGTGCGACTTGGGTTGGAAACCACGTCGCAGCCCATGCACGAATTCCCTTCGATTTCTCTCTACTTTTCCTTATCAAAATACACAAGCTACTACATATATGTCCCTTCCGTGTTATATCTGCATTCAAACATCTCAAATAGTTTTCTTATATATTTACTGGATGCCTACTTAGTGTGTGAACTCGTATAGTTGGATTCTGATTCTGAAGAGTTTCGTTTCAGTGACTCCAATATCTAAGATATGAAGAGGCAAAGCCACGTTAAGTCACGCTTGACTCTACCTTTCTCTGATATGTCATGACCTTTTGCTCTCACTATGAATCCATTTATAAAATCTACTTGTGTGTTTATACACAGCTCCTATAGCAAATTTAATACAATATTAATCCGATACGGTAGGTACTGTTTTGCACACTCATTATTTAATAGTTGTCAATGTTGTAATGGAATACCTTTGAGGGAATCAAATGTAAAGCTCATTTTACTCATATTATTGTACACTTAGGATTCTCTTTGTACTCCCACTGCTAGCTAACATTCAAGAAGTGTACATATCTAAATAATCAGGTTTCTGGAAGGGTAGTTAGGATTTCATGGCCATATTATACCCATGTATTCTACGTTTCCTCATTATGGAACTACGACAAACTTTTCATTTTAATTGACTCTGTTTTACACGACGCAGAGCATTTAATTTAGAGAAGATGTGAGCATTGATGAAAATTCATTCGTGACAGAGCATAAACAGCTATAAATTCAGTAAATTCTTGTTCCTTCTTTTGTATATTATAATTTATCAAGTCAATCGTCTTTAGTCAAGAGTTTAGAGATTTAAATAACTTCACAAATATGTTGCTACGACTTACGACGTGACGTGACGTGACGCAGTGATTTTACTAGTTATGTTGATTAATATTATGTACTTAACCTACTACAGTATCAAGCCGCGGCAGATTACTATGGAAAATGTTAGAAAATAACAATAAAATGAAATTTTCAAATCGTGACGTAGTTGCGTGAGCCTCTGAAAGGGATTTAA
>JABASI010004825.1:0-13335 GCA_019776505.1 Tomocerus nigrus | reverse complement strand
TTATTAAGCAGTTAAGCTATCCTAAGCTGTCATTCTCTGACGAAGTCTGCCGCATAGCTGCACTGCACGTATTAGCTTACAGTAGGAGTTCTTTAGGTGTGAAGTCTCTTAGGAGTGATTCCGGTGTAGGAGTCAATCCATGTAACCGTTTCTTATAAAAAGAAGAGGCTTGATTACGACTTGATTACTACTTTAAACTTGTTTCCCCATTATGCATAATAATAAATATGGGTAAGCATCCTTTCCTCGTCATTTGAGTTTAGCCACAGAACAAAACGTGATGCAATTATTTTATTATATTTCAATTGAGAATTAGATCAACTGGATAAAAATTAAAAGAAATTCCAGATTTTACCAGCTCCCTTACTATAGATAAGATTTTGAAATGCATATACATAAAATAAATTAGTATCGACTTGCCGAGCTTAGCCAGATATCCAATCACAAACATGAATCAGCGAATTTTTCGGAAAATAAATTGCGCATTTGCAGTTTTTTCCTAACATAATAAAATGTTAAATATAGGTACATTAGCTATCTTACTTAGCCTTAGGTAACCAATCTATTTAATATCAGGTTTATTAAATGGAGTGGCAGCAGTAGCATTAATAAAATATCAGTCTTATTAATAATAGTTAACAAGTTGAGATAATTTGGTATTTGACGCGGTTGACTGAGACGGCAAAAATTAAATGGGAGGATGGTTTAATTTCATACAGAGTTAAGGAATGAGAAGAGAAGCCACTACTGGCTTACGTACTAACAACCACTTAAATATAGGTACTATAAAGAAACATGCTTCGAATTTTGCTATTAGCATATTCGCACTAGCAATAATAAGCAGCATAGTACAAGCTAAGCCTGGTTGTGTAAGTGTAAATAGCATAATATGGTGAATCCTTCCTATATCTACAAGATAATAATATATTAATGTTATATATTTCACTCACGTGTAATGTGCATGCGCTGCGCTACATTGATACGTGAACAAGATATGTGTCTCCTCTATAGTTAACTTCTAAAATGATATTATCTATGTGCAAGTAAGTAAATGGGTATGTAATACAGAGAAAACTTATTTCTAGCATAGTTGTGTGTATTAACGAGAGCAGTATAATTTCCAGTGGCAAAGAGCCGAGAATAACTTTCATAGAGAGAGAGGTTGCACTCTGTCAATGTATATAGCTAATCCGGAGTATAGCAAGCTGCCTAATATGTTTGTAAGTGTTTTGTGATGCAGGAGGAAAATACTGTAGAAAAGACAGAGCAGAGACAGAGACAGGACAGACATAATAAAGTATTTGTAAATTGGTCTAGCAAATATAAATGTGCGTAGATGGATATGTATAAGAGTAATGCTAAGCATATTGTAAAACTGAAATATTTGATGGAGAAATGGTTTTAGTCCTGACGACAACAGCAACCAGTGCTAAGCTAAAGAGGATGCCAAGCAAGTCAAAGGAACAGGCCATATCGTTGTGGCACAACAACATAAGTTACATTAGAGCTATCACGAACGATAAGAATATACATATAGGCAGGAATTATAGCATTAAACAGGCGACTAAACGACTTGAGTTGGGCATGGAGCAGTTGGAGTAGTAGAGTGGTGGAAAGATAATCTTCCGACTCCTCAAGGTACCCAACCAAACCATCTCAAACTATCGTCGAACCCTAAGAGAAAATGTGAGCTAGAGAGAGAACCCCTCTCATTCTTATGTCAGTAACTACAAGTCATTGGAGGTGAACTCGGGCTCTTCTCTCTCCTGTCTGAGTTCTCTACTCTTCTGGACCTGCCAGCCACATACTTCTACATTTTCATTCATTCTCTTTTATTACCAAGAACAAACATTATTATAATATTTATAATACCATTGTAAACACACAGGCCACTCTATTCTAAAAACTTGCGACTTTTCGTATCTTCCGTTTTTGTACTCGCTAATATATTTTACATTGAGATCTGCATTCAAACAACACTCTGACCGAGTTGTTCAATATTGATTCTGCAGTCGCCTACTGAACTTGATTTCGCATGAGTCGTGTGACGTCACAATACCGAATTTGTGCAAGATACCGGGTTTTTTCATGGTGATGCAATACTTCCGGAACTTTATTTTCGTTCTCAAGTGCTGTTTTCTCGAATAAAATCTTTCTTCCTATCACTTTGCAATACAAAATTCATACTGCTGTAATTTGGATACCAAGAACATGATGTAAGTTTCAATCATTTTCATTCTATTTTTATTCCATTCTTTATTTGGTTAGAGTGTATTCCATACACATTTGTAGACAGACGATGATGGTGTGAGCATTTAGTACATAATTATTTAACAGGGTTATGTCTGTTGTTTTTCCTGGTTGCATTTCCGTTATTGGCTAATTGTCAATCGCAATCTTATACGTAGCTGTAATATAAGCATTTATTAGCAATTGTACACTTATGTATCAAACTTCTCTAATATAGTGGCTAATAATTGCATATTCTATATACAATCCATCCATCACACATTTGGCACTGTTCATCCCATGTTATTAATGTTTAATCTATAAGATGTCAGTAGGTATATCATATAGATAGCTTATGTGTGTAGTACAGGTATAGGTAGTATAAGACTATATTCCACCTAGGTAGATGTATTTCCAATATGGATATAAAATATAACTTCCAGTTCTAATAATTCATTCATATAGGATGCAGTAGTTTCATTTGGCAGTTTGGCCTAGAAATTTTTTCATTGTTTAGTTGTTTAGTGGTAGTCATAGTCTGATATATCAACAATGAGCGCCCACAGCAATTGTAAAACTCTTGCACACCTACAATATTCCACGTCTTTGATTGGATAGCTTAATCATCCCAATCTGCAGACACTACTTTTCCTCAAGTAAGAACAGAATGCTACGCAAGTAGGTACGTAACGTAAGACGCAATTAAGTATAGGATATCCGATGATATTCAACTATTGAGTTATACATAGCTATAGCTTTAAATATTATTAGAGCGTATAAGAAACTGAAAGGCAAGTTTGCTCTTTAGACGTAAGTATATGACTTGTGTGACGTAAGATAAGGTTTAGGAAAGGAACTTCTGAAGGAATGATAAAGACGTAGTCGAACGAACGTGAACGTAGTTTCTGTTGACCGTTCTTTTCCTTCCTATTTTAATTAAATGGAGACACTATAGTTGCATGGGATGTCGGCACTTATATTGAAAACACACACTTTGCTGCATGGTTGGCTTATTGAATTCTGAGTAGAAAGATTTGAAGGGCAACAGCAGTGTAACCTTTACCTAATGCGTGACCCTAACACTACATACACATACACAAGTTGGATGATCTGAAGGATAATGTATAAAATAACATTTGCCCATACCTATCATCATGTTAGCTCATTTGAATTGCAGAATTTGATCATCCCAACCAAGACACTTACTTTCAACATGCACACAATCTACTTTTAAATAAATCAGTCGAGCCTGCAACATAAATGCACATTGTAGTACATTTCGTACCCCATACCTTGATCTATAACCACTTACACGCTACATACGATTCTGATGAAATCTCATCGGGGGCTTAACATAAGATCTTTTACGTAGGCATATGCATCTCCTCATCTTATTGCTTGTTGGTTTATATAATCCTAACATCTGTAGCACTCGTAGCACTTGATATTAATGTCTATTCGTACATTATATCTTTTTTTATCATCATCCTTTAAAGTTCTGGATCAATTTCAATAACCCACTGTAGTGTGTGGCTTCTGGAACGCTAACCAATCCTCAGATAGAGAGACAGGAAAAATACAAGTATACTTGGCATTTGTTTGTTTGAATACCGGAAAATACTTGTGGCAATGTGGTAAATCACAAAACGCCTATTTAATAATATTTCATAGATATTTGAGAATATTGCGCAAAACTCATTTTCAGTAGGCATTCAATAAAATCCAAGAATGAAAACGGAATGATCAGCATAAGTAATCTGTAATCCTGTTTACCGTAGCCATGCTTATTTTACATGATCAAGTTTTTTGAACTTGAGAAAGACTAGTCTACAATTTAACCTTGGACATATATTAGATTTTCTTATTTCGTTCTTTCTTTTCCAGCTTCTTCTAAGCTTGACATTTAAGACAGAGAAACCCTGCTCTGATCATGCATACACTTCGGTAGTTGTGCATCATTCTTTGAATCAATTATGTAGCACAATTACCACTACAATTCTGAAACTATTGTTAACAAATGTGTTTATTTAGATAAACAATTTGCGCGAGAAGGGAGGTTATTATACTATTTATAATTAGAACAATACCCATACTAACATTGTCAAAAGTAAATAATATACTTTACGTCAATAGTAGCAGTAGCCAATAGTCTAGCTTAGCATAAAAAATTCACGGCAAAATCCCAAAGACTGTCTCGGCGAATGTTTGCATTAAGTCATCGATTCATATGCCTTTTTATTTTACTGCCATATATACATACGCATACGATAGCTGAATACTAAATACTTATTCAAGTGAGTACCTATAATCTGTCTGTATCTACATTATGATGTTGCACAGCTAGCATGAGCTTAATATTACATTAGAATTAAAATTACCACAACAATTATTACAGTTCTATGCCTCTATACTTTTATGCCGGTACCTATGTTTTATGCATGTCACTGCGGGACTTTAAAAAACAATTGTGTGAGCTATTGATAACTATAATAAGTATGTACGTGGTTCCCAGTATCAGTATTTCAAATAAAAATTATCACATTTTTTAATAATTAACATTTTCTTTGATGATTATAAAGTATGCTAAACGAGCGTAGAAGATTTAGCTAAAGCTAAGGCTTTAGGGGCGCAAAAAATTAGCCTTTTTATGGTCATAATAATATAATGGTAAGAAACCAAAACACAGTATGCTATTAGTCTTGACATGCTTACCAAGTAACAAATCAAAATATTGACAAGTTGATTTCAACGAACGGATGGATTTTAAATTGTTTTGCTTATATTCCTAGTCGCGGTGCTGCAAAAACTGACAAAATAATCACGCATCTCATTTATGTATGTATTAGGACGATGGAATAGGCAATGATAATAATTATACCACTGTCTGTATAACAATATAAGTAATCATCATTATTGCAAAGCATCTTATCAATTAGCTTGTCTCTATACTTGAATTATTTATACCTTATCTTTCGACTGGGTAAATAATCGCAGACATTTACCTACTTATGAATCCAAACCGAAATGATATTTTGTCATGAGGCAATGAGAAATCTGAAAGCAATTACTAATTTCTGTGCTTATTGCCTTTGCTGATAAGTCAACTATAGCTGTGACTCATCACGAAACAACCAGCTCAGTTGATGAATTCTACAATAGACTAATACGATACTAATCCCAATACCTACTTTCATGTGTGGTATGACTCTTCTGATCTTTGTTTACATTGTGACCACCTTTGGAGTTTGGAACTCTGCTGCATAGTAAAATATGTATCAAGTTCATATGATTAAGAAAAGTATGCAATCTAACCTTTCGCCTTTTAAGACAGTAAAACGAAGGTTATGTTTGTCACATATAGGAAGTAATAAGCTTATCTGCATTTTAATGCTAAAAATAAAATTATGACAGAATGCTAAGACCAAGGTTGTATGTACTACGTGATAATTCATAAGATAAAAGTAAATAATATAATCCAGAAACACCCAATCACCCAGCACATTGTTCAATAACAAGAAAAATAGAAAAGAAGACTAAATCCACAAAAATCCCTTTGTGGAAAATAATCAAAGGTTTGGAATTTAAATTGCCACTTGGGGGTGAGTTGGCAGCTAGAGCTAAGAAGAGGAACAAACAATTGTTTATATTCGGGGTATTTGTATATGAGCAATGCACCATTAACACCAAACTTAGTACAATGGCATATAATACTTAAAGCTCTGCAGTTGAAGTTGACATTTAAGTTTGAATTGAATACAATGAACTTATTTGTTAACACTTCTATTTAGCCAAAGAAATAGGTAAACTTTCAACTTCTTAATTTCCAAAGCCTAGGGCACAACAAATATAAATATTTTACAGTTTATGTGCGTATGCCCTCATAAATGTACACATCCTAAATCCCATTAACGACGGATAGACAAGTAGACAGCTTTAATGAAGTGCAGGCATACGAAGATACATGAACACATAGTCAATACTATACTGAGGTATTTGTAGACGTGTAACCGTGTACGTAGGTTAAACCAAATATGCATTCCTCTGTTTCCTCTGTCACTTTGAACATATGCATGGAGTGGAGAACATTCTCACAATCATCATCAGAACCAGAACAACTTCTATACTATATTTGTACGTTGCAATTGCAAGTATTACACTTAAGAAGTACGTACACATGCACTTTGTTTTGTCTATATTATAAGTAACGGAAACCACGAAGTGCAAGTATATATACTTACTTTTTTAGGAGAATCATTTAAGGTCCTTCTGGGATGCAAGCACGTGCATAGTGCACTAAGCACAAAGTAAACTTTGTCGCATTAGCCACAGTTACAAGTTGCAGTGTTGAAATTTATTTTTTTTTGCTGAGACTTACAACTTCTTTGAAAGAGGGTATTTTTAGTCTTCAAATCTTGACAAGAGATCCATTGTGCATAATCTGTGCTATTTTTATGTATAGAACTTTAGCATTTACCAAGGAATTAGGTAACTATATTCCAGGATCTCTGAATGAATGAATATACCATTTCTTTCCTACCTACGTATACGTACTTGGCAAATTATCTCGACAAGATACGTACTTTGCCAATTAAATGATTCTGGACGTAAATATATACTACCATATTACACGTGATTATGTCAGTTTATCAACAACATTTTTAATCGCAAGCAGATATTTTGTGTAATAAATTGCAGAAAATAAACAAAACTTTCCATGAGGCAAAAGTTTATATTTTGTATGCAAAAGATAGAAGAAGCTAAACAACATCAATCCATGATTCCATTCCCGTAAATAGATACACCTACACATTTAAAAATATACACTGAATAATATTTTCCCCAATTTTCTTAAGTAATGAAGCTGCAAACATAATAATTATTATCTGTCTGTATTACAATGCAAGTCATTATTTGAGTTCTGAGAATTTTTAAGAGTTGTGTGATAATACACGATAATGAATGGACTTCCCAGAGAATCGTCCATTATATCCTTTCATAATAATGCTTTTCTTAATCTTATGGACGTCATTAGTTAACTGTATGATTTACAGTTTGATTGTAAAAGGGAAGCAATCGACATAAAATAAACGGTACCACAAGAATAATGTTGCGTCCTAAATTGATATTCTGACATTTTGGATTATTTATAGAAACAGCAACACAGTAAGTAGCGAGGCATATGGAATGAAATACATTACATCCACAATGATCTATTGATGTCACTGGTTTATAGGTATAAGTTTAGGCCAATATGGTCGAGAAATGGAAGGGAAAAGAAGATGCACCCATATAATATGTATTTCGGGGATGAGCAGAATAGATATTATAATATTTTCGTGTTGTTCTGGAATGTTGGATTTAAAGCTGTCCACACTCCATTCAACAAGCTTGAGCGTGTTAATAGAATAATAAGCTATTATGGTCGTGCATCTGTTTTCCAGCACTGCTTCTGTATTAGCAAACAATTTTCTTTAATGACCTTTCCTCTTCTTCTGTCAAGTCAACTGAAAATGTATGGTGGTGTGACTTATTCAGAGTATAGTGCATCAGCCTGTTGAATCCGATTAGAACTTTTGGTTTAACCTACGTCAATCGTAAAACTTATAGAAGTGAATAAGTGAACATCTTCATTTATGACTATTTGAATATTAATACTATTCAATGTGAAGACACTTCAAGACACAGGACAGGGTAACGAAGCATTGGGGGCGCAGTTACTTACTTATCTTTTCAAAGATTATCTTCATGCCCCTTTTCAACCCAACAACAACGAACAGAACAATTCAATGTTTTCTGCTAAGCGAAATAATAGATACACTTTCATTAATCTGCCTATTCAATATCTGTCTCAGCCTAAAATCTTTCTACACAGTAGCTAAACTTAAATTCATTCACATTATGCAATATATAATATAATACATGGTAGTCTCATTTTTATTGTAATTTCTGTCCTATTCGACCCTATCATATCTAATCTGTCATTATTCATTTGAATGGATGAAACATGTTAAGCTACCTATCCTATAAATTACTACAGTTTAGTTATAAACACCCATATATCTAACATTATATATCAATTTAAAGATAGCTCATATGACAGCAATAAATTTCAAGTAAATAATAGTAATCTAATGTTGCACGCTTTTCTCTATAGCCTTGTGTAGTGCTTTTCTATAATGACGATCTATAACATAACTATGTGTGCGCAATGCAATGTTCTCTTGTGTACAAATGTCAAAGTTCTCTGACCTTCTCTAGCAGGCAAAAATTTTCAATCAAATCTAATGTGTGAATGTTCGAATGCCTCATAGCATAGCATTAACATCTAGAGTTAGATGGGTATTATAGGTCACTAAAAATAATCAGGCATGCACGATTTTGTTACTTTCCTGAAAGAGTGTCTCTAGTATACACAAAGGGAAGAGACTATTCTCCGTGTCTATTTACCGTGCCGTAGACCTAGATGCCTACATTCACGGTGTTTCCGAATATTCTGTTTTGGGCTAGGAGCCAGCGTTTCTGTTGTAAAAGACATTAGTTATCTATTAGAATATATTCCCACTCGAATTAAAATTTGGCATTGGCTAAGTTCCTAGTGGAAGGAAAGCAAAGTATTCCTACAGATATGAGTCACAATTCACAAACGCAAGTCAAAAGATGTTTAAAATCTAAACACGTTAACTTAACAGCAGGTTCATAGGAAAAGAGCTCAAAATTTTTTGATGCTACTTAGCAAGATAGCATTACAACTGTGAGCATAGTCAGAATAAGCGTTGGTTTGGCTTCCTGTGATATGATGGCAGATGCTGTAGAGCATCTTTGTTGTTACCGAATTTAATTAGCGAAACTATAATTTTGAAATTTGTCTGAATTTAGATTTTTCGAGTAGACGAAGCCTGAGTTGCAGCGAACAACATTTTCGTCAGCCTAAGGAGTACAAATTATGGACTTACAACAACAGGCTGTTCAAACTCAAGAACAATTTACTTCTCCAGGTACATAAATATTTCACTTTTTTTGCTAAGTGCTAGGCTTGTGATGAGGAATTTTACAGCGCTTCTATAATAATATCAGTTTATAGCATCCGTTTTATAATATCAAGTTAATATGTAGAGATAAAGCCAGAAAAGCTGTTGAGGAGCAATATGTTCTTCATTCATCAGATGCTAATATTGCTCCATGCCAATTTCTTTTAATAGAATTCAACAGTTTTTGCCAGAGCATGCGAATCTGGACGAGGGAGATTAGTATGCCAACGATTTCCAGTTGGTTTTTCGTTGAGTCCACAAAATAGAATATACATATGGAGCCAGTTATGTCAGTTAAATTATAGGATTGCAGATAACACTCTATATTTACGACGACACACCCAGTTATAACTAGTATTCCTTGTAGCGATGTTCGGTTTGAACATAGGAAATAGATTTGTGCATATTGAACACATAACCAGCACAATATAATTTGCTAAATGGGTTTTATTGATGTGTATTTTAGAAATGCGACCTGAAACAGCGACACCTGCTACCACTGCACTTGCATGTAATTTTGGTTCGCTCCTGTCGTTTAGCTGCCGTACCAGAGCCGAATCTTTTGCCAGAAAATTGCAGCTGAAATTAACCACATTAGGTAATAATGGAGAAGATCCGATGCAATCCTTGTTGCTGGATCCTAGTGCAGTAGCTCAATCGTACTCATGGACTGCCCCTTCAGAAAAAAGTCCTGCAAAGGTCACAGCTGAAACGGAGACAGCCTCTCAGCACTGCATGTTTCACAATAATAATAACGAGCTACCGGGACAAGTATCTGTAACACAAATGAGTAGTGAAAATCTCAGAGAGGGTGATCATAGGAAAGCGAATAGTTCGAGCACAGCACCGAAAGGCAGTGCCATATCTGATAGCGACTTTTGTTTCGATTTCGATATTGGAAGCCCAGGAAGTCCAACAGAGAGCTGCTATTCTGTAATCAACCCATGTGACGACTTATTTTGCAAAGACTGCACTTGCCCAGCTCAAAATTGTCAGCATTGTTCGAAAAAACAAGTGAACGGTGCTGCTTCGGACTATGGCTTTGAATCTGGTTGTGTTTTCTCATCCCCTGCGAGCACAAGTCCGGATGCGTATCAAACGGATGCTGATTTCGGGACTCCGTTAGATTCTCTCTCCGTCTTTTCCTTTCCTACTTCTGAAGAAGAATGTCCGAAGGAAGAATTGAAAAATGGTATTGATATAGGTGATTGTACCAGCGATACCTCCGACAGCACGTACTATGATGTTGAATCCTCATTTTCCTCGTCATCAAGCTGTTCTTCTCCCAAAGTCTCCGAAGAATTTTTGCAGGAACACCGTCCTGAGGAAAAAATTACTACCACCGCCACTACAGAAACAAAGGAAATTAAAGACTATGAGCGATGTAAACCTTATGAGACAGTGGATGAGCTTTTAAGTAGCCTCCGAATTATCTCTCTATCGAATGAAAAAAATAGTTCACAAAAACATGGCACTACAACATCGACAACTACAGAAGATGATACCAGCAAAGAGCAAAATACTAATTCCGAAAGATCTGAGCCACAAGTGGAAGAGCAGAAAGTAGAGAGCGATAGACCGAAATCCCCACTTAGACTTAATGTCCAGACGGCATCTTTAAGCGTTTTTCATGATAGACCCCTCCTGAGTCCCAGTAGTGACGATGACGATGACAGACCCAGGATTCGAAGGAGCTCTTCCCTCAAAACAGGCAAAACACCTCCAGGAACACCAGGACGCAAAAAGATTGTCAGATTTGCAGACGTTTTAGGACTGGATCTGGCTGATGTCCGCACATTTTTAGATGAAATTCCAAATGTTCCGAAATCAGCTTTTAAGTAAGCCACTTACATAAATAATGATTATTTAATTGAAAGCGATGTGCATTTGTTATTGTGTTACAAGAGTTGTTACAAAACTATGATTACCAAGTCATTTGCTTATCAAGGATTATTCAATCTCAAAGAAACCCGAACAAATACACAGAAGCAGTCAATGTATTAAGTTCATATTAAGATTAAGACTAGTTCTAAATAGATATTACTAAGCATTCGTCACATTCAATTTAATTCTAACAATTGGAACATTATATTACAGGGATTTGGATGGAGCATTGGATCAATTAAACTCAACCAGCAACGCAGCATTGACCCAACGACCTTCTACTGGGTTCAATAAAACAGTAGTACCAAGCTTCCATCAGCCTGTCTCTATGCCAGACTTCTTTGACAGAATCAGAGACCAAAAAGTAATAAACAAGGCTATAATAATAAACTTTTGCTGACTAGCTTCAATGGAGCATTCGATATCTTTAACTTTTTATTAAGCATTTCTAAACTCTTCGTTCATCACTCAGTTACTGTTGCAATTCTTAAGGTCGTAAATCTATTTCTAGACACAATGATCAATGTTATTTTGCTGGAATCTTTCAGGTTCTGCTGGAAAACGCTTTTCTGGGCGACAATTTTACAATAAAAGGAACTGTAAGAGTAATGAATATGGACTTCCACAAATCAGTCTACGTTCGCTATACTTATGATGAATGGAGAACGTTTACAGAAATACCGGTAAGAAAATAATACCTAGATGATTTCGCTTTCTCTGAATAATATGCAATTATCCAGGGAATTTATTCAAATCAATTCAGTCATTCCTGTTTGGATAATTACTAATATTGTGATACAGCGAGCATTAATAATTGGGTATACCTGTATCACTTCGGGGTACCATAACACGTAATAGAAAACTAATGGACATGAATTTCCTCCCCATTCTAGACCACTTACGTTAACGGATCTTGCGATGGATTTTCAGACAGATTTGAATTTTCAATGGCCCTATCACCCCAATCGATAGAAATAGGAGGTCGTCTCACATTTGCATGCAGATTTCATTGTCAAGGTCAGCAATTCTGGGATAACAACGCTGGGAGGAATTATGTCTTCCATTGTGTGCCTGCCTCCACACAAACTCAACAGAATCTATTCGACCTTCACGCAATGAATCCTACCATGGAAGACCCATGGATTAATCACATGTGGATGTAACCAGATTATTACAAAAAATGAGAAATTATACTTTTGATTGCATAGTACTGAACTGAAGCGTGTAGACAATACAGATCAGGCTACGTTAATAAGAGACCTGTTCTTTGCCAATAGAAAATACAGGTACACATAATAATATATACCTATCTATGACAGAAAGGAAACAAGGCTAGAAATCAGGTTTCTGAGATCTACGAAAGTACATAGTTCATAATATGCAACGCACGTGCCATACGATACTATTCAAAAAGATGAAACCTATATTTGAAAAATGAATATATATTTATCAAAAACAGAATCTTCAAGAAACAGGTAAAAAATGTAACACGTACAATGTAAAATGTAATTTATAAAACTGCATCATAAAATGGTGAAGCACACAAATCCTACATGTACGTATATAGAAAACAGATCGGAAATTCTGTCGAGAAATAGTTTTCTTTGAATCGAGGAATACTTTATGACATTAATTTCGAAGTCGCAAGGCTCAATAACCTTAGATAGGACGAAGTTGATTCGTTGAAATATTTGAAATTCAAAAGACTTTACTTTTTCGAGTTGAGAAGAAGAGCATTTAAAATTTAGACGGCATGATCTAATCTAATCAACGCTAAAAAAGATATGTATATTTTTCAAAACAAACGATAAATCTATTCCTTTAAGAGAATCCATTATACGCATTCTAATTTGTCCGCGTTACATTTTATTCCTCAATTATTTGGAAATGACGCGTAGAGCTAAATCCATCGAAAAATGTTGACTTAAAAATGGTTTCGAAAGTTGTTGCAATAATTGAGCTTCCGAAGACTGATGGAGTTTGTGAGAAAACGGCAACGTTATGTACCTCTTTAGCGTATTCAATAATGAAATCATCATGTAAATACTAAATGTAATAATATTATTATTAGGAATATATTGTAACAAGTCTGTTTTAGTCAAAAGTTGTTACAAGATGCAACTTATATAATGTACAGTTCAATATAATAAATGTTTGTCATATAGCAGTCATATCTAAACACTATTATAAATAA
>JABASI010004824.1:0-13337 GCA_019776505.1 Tomocerus nigrus | reverse complement strand
ACCAAGGAAATTGCTGTTTATCTGTATTGTGACAGCGAGCTCCTTTTACTTTGACTAAGTACCCATGTCCTTCCCATTCATCAATCATGTCAAATTGTTTGCGATAACACTGAACGTTAGCTTTGGAAGATTACGGCTAAAATGTCTTATTCTGTAAGTCACCATTTTTTTCCTTGTCATTCAATGGACAGGTAGGCAAGTTAATGCAGCAGAGCAGGAATAATGTCGTTTTGAATGTTATAGGAGACAGTTAAGGAAATGTGTAAGTACATGTGCAAGATTTAAGTGAATAGTTCAAGCTTTCTATCTCTGTTCTTATCATATAGGGTTCAAGGGTTGAATGTGGGAATGGACATCCCTTCAAGTGTCTTTGTGACATAAGGACGATTTTTTAAAGAAAGACAAGCGAAGAAAGAGAGACAGGATGAGGAATAATAAGAAATGCATAAAAGGATGAAGAGGTCGCTCTATAAAGCACTTCAAGAAGAGGACAACACAAGGTATACTACCTAAGTACACATAAATACATTCGAGAGAAAATAAAAGAGTTCTTGAAGATAGGGGTCCTATGAGAGTAGATTACAGAAAATAAATTCTTCCTTGAGATTTATGTCGAGCTTGAAGCTGGACAGTTAGTAAGCAGCAAGCCAGGCCGGTGAGTACGTATCTTTAAAAGATAGCTCAGAGTTATGTCTATTTCTAGGTACTTGTGTTAAAGAATTTCCCTGACAGCATGAATTTGTTAAGTCCTCAATGGTGATAGGGAGACTTCTGATGAGGAACCACACACGTTCAACGCAAACTGGGCAACTGCTTCACTTTTGTTCAATGTTTTTCTTACAAAATGGGAAAAGTGCACTCCGGGTGTCCCGAAGGCCTCACATTTACAATTTAGAGATTTTCAGAGACTACTTTGAAGTTCATTTACGACAACGACTATAATATGGGCACAAATCGATTCATATTCAGAATGCCCGAATTCAAGCCGGTTATAGTGATATTTTCATTGCAATTTCAGTCGGGACAATGCAGTGGTATCTCTTAAATGATAACATACTTGTGAAAATCCTATCCAGCTTTTTCCAGTATTTTATGTTTCTTTCAGATGATATTATGGAATTCCCCTGATCCCTATTACTAAGTTAACTCTAACAATACTTTTACATGTGTTAAAATTTTAAAATACCACAGTACCTTAGGTATTTACAAGAATATTACAGTGCATTGCCTATTGCATTCAGAAATGCAAAGTAAGTGGTAAGGGACAAGAAGAAAAAACTCTATAGTAAGATAGACAATAAATATTAGATATTTCAAAAAAGAATACTTACAAGTTGAGGAGGGCAATGCGTTCGAATCGGTCCCATAATCCTTTCAATGGCTTCATCTCCTGACTCTGAAGCCAAAGTCATCAGGGACAACTGGAAATGTCAATCAAACAAGATTATCATAATTATATTAAAGTCTTAGTTTTTAACTTACGTTTCATAGCTTACATTTTATATTTATATAATCTTTCAAAATGTACATTTTGATGTACCAAATTTCATCTCACACAAAACACAATAGCCACAGATCTGTGTGGCACGGTTGATTTCGTGTGTCAACGTTTTTAAACTAGGTACTTATATTTAAATTTTGTGTGTATTTATACATATACCTACTTAAGTAAAGGTTTTATAGGTTATTTAAAATAACATAAGTGTCATTATTTATTTAGCTATAAGCTTCAATAGTCGCCAGTGTAGTACACAAAATAATGTTCTGATAAATGATGTAAGTATAAGTTATGAGTGAAAAGAATCCCCATGGGTAAGTGCAGTCAGTTGGACTGAAGTGGAGACGGACAGATGAAGGAAGGGAGGAGAAAAGGGCCACCCCATACGGATTTGTTCAACTGATGAAATAAAATTAAAT
Organism: Tomocerus nigrus; assembly: GCA_019776505.1. Classification (NCBI taxonomy): domain Eukaryota; kingdom Metazoa; phylum Arthropoda; class Collembola; order Entomobryomorpha; family Tomoceridae; genus Tomocerus; species Tomocerus nigrus. The sequence continues at coordinate 11,420 of JABASI010004824.1, read as the reverse complement.
AATCATTCATAGTAATAATTAATAAGTGAAAGATACGTACACGCACTTACTCATCTCTGCTTTTACCTATATAACTTTATATAAGTAACATGTGCTACTTATATACAGCTACCTAGCTAAATATTAGTTTATGATCAGGTCATGCACATTTAACATGTTGTATCATTTTTAACATCTTTCAGACCTAGGATTACATTTCCTATTTGGCAATAGTGATTGATATAATATTGAAATTAAAATGTGTTCATGTAGGTAGGTAGAATTACTATTATTCAAATCATCATGTAGGTTCTTTGCCTACTCATCGTAGCCAGGAGATAAATAATGTGAATAAGAGAAAAGGTCCTCTGTTGTAATAATAATGGAGAGAAAGAGAGAAGAGTAAAGCAAACCAACTGTTGATGTTAATATTAATAATCGTATAAGTACTTGCAGCAAGTATACTTAAGTTTAAGCTGTAAGAAAAGTCAAGGGAAGTCAAGTGAAGACTCCAGGTTCCAGCAGTGAAGGTTTAAGGCGTGTTTGTTTTTGTCCTTTTGACAATGGGGGGCTATCAAAGAATAAAGAATCATCCTTTTCTATTCTAAATTGCTCCATCCCTCTCATTCCCATTACTACCACTTACCATAGACGAACATACATCATCATATGTGTGTAAGCACTATTTATAATAAGCTGCTGTTTATCTCAGTTCGAATTCAGATGATTTCTACATCTGAATGAGTACTTGAGAAACTCGACTCACTCAAACTGAGAAATGCTAAGATGCTGACTGTTGTGTCAAGATTATTCATGTTACTAAATACATAACTACTATGTTGCATTCAGAATCATATAAATCCTATATGTGCAGTAGATTAACATTTAACGAACTATGTAATGAAAAGTATGTTGGAGGAGAACAAGAGCCATACTCAACAGAATCGCCAGCAAAAAAATTCCCCATCAAAAATATCATTTTTTACTGCCTCGTTAATTTCTCAGGAGTAGAGAAGCACACTCAAACTCGAGTATCGTACTTACATAATATATATAGTCATTTTATACATTTCTATTTCAATATACAAGGGCATATTACATGCAACAGTATATTTATAGATGTGTACTCAAAATATGAGTGTATAATTGCAGGCTACGTTACCCATCTTAAATAAATACAAACATATGCCCTACAGCATTGCGTAATGCATATCAAGAAACAAAATTGATATAAGTATAATATTAGAGTATTTAGAATACTATGACCACGATAGTAAACTTGAAATGACTCAATACAAAAGCACTTTCCCTGCTACTGCTCAACTTTTCCTTTCTCACCATCATGCAACGTAACTACATATACTGTAGGTGACTGGTGTGTATTAGAGTGTACGGAGTTTTTTGCTCATTTCAGAGAACAAGAGCACGATCTTTCGTGGATAGCTACCAAGTGCATAACTCCCCATTAGATTTCATTAAAAAGCCTCAATGAACCGAAAAGACACTTGAACAAAGTCAATTCAAACTGCTGCGACACTTTATTGTTTGCCTACTCTTATGCAAAGAGAGAACTCTGTCTATTTTCCTTTTTGCCTGGATTGAGTGTGAACCGACAAATGTATTTAAGTCAAAGTGAATCAAGTGGAGCACTCAATCAATTCAATTCTAGTGTGCAAGAAGAATCCTCACTGATTGAACTTCTTTATTTATACTGCTATACAGTACAAAAGGCAGATAAAAATATCAACACAATAGCTATTGCTAGCTTTTATATGCATTGTGCATGCAACCACACGAAAACCACTCAATAGCTTCGGTAGTTTGTTTGTGTTATTAGTAGTTCAGGACGAGAGACATTCCCATCATGTACGACAATTGTAGAACTTGACAAGAGAATTCTATTCCTTTTCGGTTTCCTCTTTGCCACCATTTTAATATCATTTAGACAGAGACTCATATTTCTAGTTGTTATATGATAATCTCATTTCACATCCTTTTGCAACACAATAGCCTGATGGAATAATTATTTTGGCGATTATAGTTTTTAATTTATTAGTTAAGCAGATTTTTGTTGGTCCAATCTCCACATTATTTCTGTAGGATATTGAGTACACAGACTTCGGTCGGATGGCATTTGATTTATTTTGTCCAAAGGATGTGTGTATATTGTACTTGCACGTAAAAGTAAAAAATGTTGTCCAGTTTTTGAATACAAAAGGGAGTAAATATCTACTCTACGAAACTCACCTCGGACACAATTGTGATAAATTGCAAGTACTAATTCACAAAAAAAATGCGTACGTTCTCTTGTGTACACTCAATTCAATTTGAAACTATCTACATAGGAATACATCAAAGACACAATATCACAAATATAATATAATTGTAGTCAAAAATAGTCTAAATTAAAGTATAAAAAAGCTACGAAATCTATATCACATTAGGATGTATTTACTTTCCCAGGTATAAAAAGTGTTCTTTGTTGTCATAATACTGTCCCAGCATCTATTCATAAATTCTATGCGCTTCATTCATACAACTATATGAAATGAAGGGAATCACTGAAATAATAAAACTAGGATAATTTGGTCACAGTGGTAAAGCTCCTTTCCTATACATATTACATGTAGTGTATGTGCCTTGTATTTACCAATACAGTTCCACTCCATTTGAGCAATTCAGTCGGAATAAAGAACGAAAGCACCTGGATCCTTTTGTAGTATCCATATGAGCATCCATTCAGAATATTTAACTATTTGTCCCTCAGAGTCCTAATTGTGTGACCGCTTTTTTACTTTCATGTGCTTTGAATTCTTGTCAAGAACAACTGAGACCAAAGCTAACTAAAAAATGTAAAAGTAAATCCATATCTCACTCCACAATAATTACTTAATTTTACGAACCATAGTATCTCTTCTACTATTTACATAAGCAATTTATTCCCATTTGTTCTAAATCACCATTGGACTTTCGTCTTTTGCTCAACAACTCTCTTTTATAGCAGCAAACAAATAGAAATTTATTTAATTTATCATGAATTAGGACATTAGAAGTAAATGTTAATGTGCAATTATTTTTTTTTGCGAACAGAAGTATATAATAACTTTAATGACGTGGTTTGTGGCCTATTTTATGTTAACGATCTCCGAAGGGTTAAACACACATTATAGTTTGTAGATGTTTCGGATGAACATTATTTATTTAGCCATATAAATAATAATTTTCCTTACATTTATAATAGTTACACTTAAACTTGAAAGTAGAAGTATACATGTCAGTTGGCAGATACATGTGTAACCTCTAATCCCATAGCTCTAACCATAAGTAATTACGAGATCGTTAAGATTGGAGGAGAGTGACACGAGGTTAAAAAATAGCAATATTGTACTTATGTAACCAATTGCATTGAAAGTTAAATGAATTTGTGTTGGCAGTTGCGCCATTCCAGGCATGAGTTGTACCGATAACCATTTATGATTATTTTCGTCTCATTTTTTGCCTTGCTCAAGATTCATGTACATTGCCACAAATGTAGCTACTGTTTACTCCTAGTTAACTGCCTAAATATATGAGATGTTGTGATGCGATGCAAAAAATACGTGCAGGCTAGGCTTGACTGAACATTAAGTATGTGTCAGAGAGATGTGTTATATGATGGTCCCTAAATTCAAGAATATTATGTGATCCGTAATATTTCGAGTGACTCTGCTCTTGGAAAGATTAGACAAAGTTGAAGAGCAGCATTATATATCGCAAGTTTGAGAGTCACAGTCCTGTTGACTCGATGTAACAAGATCTACGTATTTAGATACTACACATTCTTTCTACGAAGCCTTTTCAGCTTTAAGATTAGATAGCCAAAAAAGGTCACGTAATGTGTAATAATATGTGTTTAGCTCCACAGTACATGCAGTTGTTTGAAGTCAATGCTAATACCAATCCTACACTCTAATATTAATGCTGACTGACAATCCTACAATAGTCTGCAATGTACAAAGGTAGCTCAACTCTCACTCAAAGACAAGATAGACAGCCATATCGTTAACTATAACTCGCATTAAAATCCTGCTTTGGCAAATGGAATGATGCATGATGTTAATTGCCCACAAGATCTACAAAGACAGGCAATTTACAATTAAGCTCACTGGCCAACATTACTCCATATCCATATGTTTTTACATTTAAAATGCACACAAACAGTGAAAACAAAATGTTACTATATTTAGAGATTAGCAATTTAGCTGAATATTGTAGTTTACTAAAAATATGTATTATGTATTGGAATAAGCAATTTCCTAATTCGGTCATGAAAATAACATAGTTAATGTTTACGCTTGGATAACATAATAGTTTCATACGTTACGTATTTCATTTTCATTCGTATTTTGTGCTACTGATGATGTATTTTACATTTCTACAATACGATAATAAGTAAATACCTACGCACGAAATATTTCTTGCACAGGAGAGACCTATTTCCCTGCATAATGATATCCTGGAACAGGAGCTCGAGGAAGTCATTGAATTGGGGTAAACGGGTGGAGAACTGATTTTCAGGCGGACCGATTCACTTTAAACTGTTCTCAGGTTTTTAAATCAAGGTCAGTTAGAAAAGAATTAAGAAATATTATTCAATATTCATGGCCAATAAACTTTAGGTTTCCGAGACATGATATGATCTTGATCTTTGTTGGACATGGAATTAATGAATACGAATTGAGTGTCTGGAATTTTAGAAAAGTAAAGTGTCATGTAAATATAAAAGGGTGATGGACCCGCCCATCTATGGAATTTTAAGGCTTTATTTGCTAATACTACGCAATACTATGCAAATAAACTCGCCCACACTGATACCAATAATATACTTAAACAACAATTTATACAGCACAAAAAAAATCATATGAATTGAACTGTACGTTTGTAGAGCTTATCAGGTTTGTGTAAGTTTGGCAGGTTAAATATACTCACTTGGAAGATAAGTTCTATATTGCACTTACACGGACATTCAGGAATCAGTCAGAGGCTACTTATCCTCATTAAATATTGCCAAGTGCAAAACATGTGTATATAAGTACGAGTGTACCATGAACACTATAAAATAGACTGGTTCATTTACCAATAATATACTTAAACAACAATTTATACAGCACAAAAAAAACATATGAATTGAACTGTACGTTTGTAGAGCTTATCAGGTTTATGTAAGTTTGGCAGGTTAAATATACTCACTTGGAAGATAAATAAGTTCTCTATTGCACTTACACGGACATTCAGGAGTCAGTCAGAGGCTACTTATCCTCATTAAATATTGCCAAGTGCAAAACATGTGTATATAAGTACGAGTGTACCATGAACACTATAAAATAGACTGGTTCATATGATGTGATTATTGTGTTCAGATGATTTTCCATTACGTAAGACGGAAAACACGACTCTGGATAATGTATCTGATAGAAATAGAAGATGAACATAAAGGCACCTACTTGCAATTACTTGCTCTGAACAGAAGTTAAACAAGCAAAGTTGAGTGATGTATAACATTCTTCCAAAAGATACCACACGAATCGAGTTTGTAGCGTTAGATAATCAGCCTAATGTAAAATAACACACATTACATGTACATTTTTCATCTTCATCTCCGCGTTGCTGATCTCTATCTTTAATCGTCCTACAGCCATCTCGTTGAAACCCATTAAACACAAGTCAACATAACATATTAAACACGCCTAACAGTTACATACATTTCTTGCTGATTAACTTGAATGCTTTTCTACGGACTCTAAGAAGATGCTACGCGATCTGCAATGTAAATACGACGACAGTTCAAAATTCACAAACACACAACACATGAGCAGTCCTGAACGTCTTATTGGATATGTTTGCAACACACACATTGAATTTCTGTTGTATGTTCTTCCTTACTAACTTCATACAATGATAAAAAAGACACTTGCCATCTACAGCAACTTTGAAAACTTCGACTTTGAAAAAGCGACTTGATCTTCTGCTAACTTGCTTATCTTTAGTCTATGTATACTTTCAATATACATCGTATAGAGGATATTACTATTGTAAATAGATGCATTATCAGTTCTACCAGTAATAGCTCTAAAAGCAACACAAGATTTTATCAGTGAGAAGACAGCACATCTCTTTTTTATCTTCTATAACTCCTAACCACATAGTGCAAGAATAATATCTTATAATTCAAGTGCAAAATTCCAATTCTCAGTTGTTTAACCGTACTAGAGATTTTTTGGTAAGATTATTAACTACGTAGGTAATGCGAATGTTTGATGGTGGATTAATAGCATGTCAGTTGTTAAGATCACAAAATGTAATTAAGTATATCAATGCGAAAGTGTGGGCACAGACACATATGGTTTAGCTACGTAGGTAATGCGAATGTTTGATGGTGGATTAATAGCATGTCAGTTGTTAAGATCACAAAATGTAATTAAGTATATCAATGCGAAAGTGTGGGCACAGACACATATTATGGTAAGGAGAAATATTTCTGTGCTGTATGAATATAGAGGATATTCCAGTATTAAAAAAACAGGGATACAGGATAAGTAGCAAAAAAATAGGAAGCAAGGATTTTCAAAAGATACAATGCATAATGACAGTATCTATGAAAGTTTGTTGCTTAACTTTGGCAATTGGCATTGCTACAGATTAAAGTAGCATGGATTTCATGCATAGGGTTCGTCTAAAGTGACGAAAATAGAGTGCCGTGTTTGTGTATGATGAAGTTGACAGCGGGTTTGGCGTCTAACCAAGTTCAACACTATTTAGGACATATTTTGAGCCCACAATGATCCCTATCCGTCTTCATTGAACATCTACAATTCAATCCTTGAGAAAATATTACCTTATTAAATTCAATTCTCTAAAGACTCAAATTAGGGTTGTTGACATTATTTAGTAGATTACTTCTAGGTACTTATCTTAATCATACTTAGTTCATCCACTTATGATTATTTACTGCTTGCGAATAACGAAGTAATTATTTCAATATGTCAGTTAATCCCATGTAATATTACTTGCTTTCTCATGCATGCATTTTAAAAATATGCTTTCGATATTCTAAAAATATTAGTACATGCATATGCACACGGATTACTATTTGGTGCATGCTCCTAAATGAAACAGATTACGAAACTCTGCTGCCCGTTTAACTGACTCTGAGAGTGTCTGGTTTTGTTGGTCTGGTGTACATGGTGTCTGGAAACCTTAAGTTTTGGTTTAACATTTGTGTTATGATTATGGGCCTGAACCTTTGCAAGTGTGAGAGGGTGTGACTGTTTAACTATTTGTCCCTCAGAGAATTGATATTACTCATAGAGATCCTATCAGGAAACACACTCCGTATATTCTTACACTAAATATGCATCACAGCCTCATGTACGACTGTCAATCCTATAATTCATACCGAAAAACTCCTTAAAGTACCTACAGAAATCTTATACGCATGCATACATTTCACATTCACAATTACAGACAGATGCTTACTAAATATTCAGGATTATCCACAATAATATAATATTTCTAAGTAATAGCAAAGAGCTCTATATGCTGTTATAGAACTCAGAAATCTCTACTACTGAAATTATATAATGAATACACAAACTGGAATTTTCAATTGATGCTAATACATTAAACACATAAGTACTTTCTCTAAAGTTTTCAGGTAGGTAGACCAACAACTGTTTAGTATACTAATAGACTTAGTCCATTTTCTGTAGGGTAAATTTTCTTAGAACTAAAAGAGATCTCTATACCTTTATATCGTAAATATTGTTGTACGTGAAACAGAAAATAGGAGTACGAGTACTACTTGGAGTCTTCATGCCTTGACTATTAGGATCTATTTAGTAAACCGACCCAAAGGCAGAAACTCGAAACAATTCGTTCCGTTCGCTTGACTGTCAGCCTATTGCTTGTCAATTTTCTGTGACACCTCGGACCATTCACTTTTCCACCTAACCATAAAAATGTCATTTATTTCGTTTCCAGTTTCTTACAAAAGGAGAATTTTATTTTCTTTGCTAGTAAACTTTGGCTTCGTCTTATTGGTTAATCTGATAAAAGCGGAATACCATTATACTTGGCTCCTTCAATGCAGCTCCAGTGCATTGTGTCGTTGTGTGTGTAAGTTTTTCGTTGGAATATTTATTCTTCATACATTCGAAAATAGTAAACGCTTATGTGTTCGTTGATGCTTTTACAAAAAAAAACTGGACATTTAGCAGTGTACCTAAGTTAACATTTCTATTTTACTAAACAGTAAAATCTACCACACTTATTATTGGTAGACACACATAAAAAATTTTAAAGTGAATTTATAAACTACATCTACTATTATTGACTTATAATAACTTTGTTTTCCACTACGGTATGCATCTGGTAGAGTATTTACGTACATTTAAATGCAAACGATAGATTACGTAAGCATTAAGTCATTATTATACCAAATGTCTAAAAAAAAGTTGATGAGTGAGTGAGCTGCGGTATACAATGATACTGACCTGTTTGCAAACTGCAGCACAAGATCCTTTTGCATGCTGACAGCAAGCGGGTTCTGCAAATAAAAAATAAAAATGTTATTACAAAAACAGAAGATTCCTCCTTCTCCTTCGCAGCAATAATCATACAGGCAGATCAAACGAGCGCAAATCTAATGTCTATATATGTGTGCAATTATGTTTTTATCGTCAAATGAACATTTGATTTGATCACAAAAGGCTATATGTACTCATATGAAATACAACGATATCATATTGCATTTAAATTGTGTTATTAAGTTTGTTCAAGTATCTGTTAGAGAATAAAGTCGAAACAAGTCCGCCTCAGATGCTGATGATGAAATAAAACTAATATCAATATTTATCGGCTTAAAATTGTAAGAGTAGATGATGCTATAGTCTGTTTTCGACAAATGTCTATATAATTACTAACGTCCACATCTTTACGAGCTGATTGAGTTATAATTGCCTTAAAAGCATTAGATATTTTAAAGGGATGTATGTAACATCGTAAAAATGATATTAGGATTTGCGCTGTATTATTAAGGATAAAAAATAAATTACATTAGTTTATTGTTTGTAATAATATGCATTCTTCGCAAGGTATGGTTTGAATTTGAATAAAGAGTAGGTCTCTCTCCTTTAAGTACAAAAGAGTAATAGCGCCTATTTACATAGTATGGAAATAATTATTCCTGTGCCGGTGCCCTGAGTGCATTATGTGTCTCCACCCTCTTCACTTTTGAAATTAGACATCTACTTAAGAAAAGTTGATATCCCTTTGAGAGTAGTTAGACGTAATAAGTAGCCCTGCCCATTAACCATAATAGCATAGCTCTTACTTTCATCTCTGCAAGAATTTGAATGAATCTTCCCAGTGGGGTCGTAACTAAAAGGAATTTAAATAAGTTACATATCCAACAATGCAGATATATATATAGAGTTATACGTTCACCAATTTCGTTTAACCCTTATTCCATTTAAAGGTAGACACTATTTTTAATGTGGCTATGATTGAAGGGATCGGGTTAGATTGAAAGAAGAACGCAAATCTCAACTGTTTCCTTTCGGAAGTTTTGTTTGTGTCGATCTGTCAAACAGAGTTAGAGCTCCTGATGAAATTCTATTGAGCACTTACATTCCGCTATTCCATCGAAAGTAGTTTATAAAAGAGGAGATGAAAGAGCGGAAACAGAATTTTTGGCTAAGATACATAGAAACACGCACGTGCGACTAGTTTCTTTTTATTTATTGTATTAACACTTCTCTTTTCAATGTTTTACTTCCTACATTGTTATTTTATTATTGTAAATGAAAAACACATCAATACAGCCGTAAGTAACGTTCATTTCAACACGCAAGACAGCTAGTGCAGGTGATACAGATAGTAACACACTAGAGTCTCCTATAGACTGATTTTAAACTTATTTAGTATGTTTACATGCAATCATGCAAACCTTATGGTTGCGGTGTAGGAAAAGAGTAGTTGAGGGAATAATAAAATTGTACCGTGCATAGCGTCGGTTTGCTTTGTACAAAGTGAAGAGTTGCATTTTGAATGAAGATCAGTACAGAGAAGACAGAATACTAAATACTAGTTAAATAAGCACAGAAATGTACAAAGTAACTAGTGTACATTTTTTAACTCACCACCACCACAGACAGAACTACTTGTCCTCTAGTAATCCTACTATATCTGCCTTTACAATGCAGAGAGAAAGAAAATAACTTTTGTTTTCTGAGTGGAAAATGATTTTAATTTGAAGGAGTAGGCGCAGAGAATCAAGAAAAGTCTGCAGGAGACAAAGGTGGAGAGGACTTAACAAGACAGCACTCTTTCCCTATCTTATATAATATTAGAGTTATGTAATAATGTGGCTGAGAATGAGCCGGTGAGAGGAGCCCACATAGAAAATGCATGGATGAAGACCTCCTGCAGATATACGAAATTTCTTATTTGGCTGCAAGCGTTACGGCTACAATATTACATACATAAAATTACATTTGATCCACTAAAATACACACGAACCCACTTATCTACGGCTCAACAATAAATATTTCATGTCTTAACTTTCAGGTGGAAACACAAGACCAACTAAAAAATTCTTTAACAACAAAATCCTTAAAATCATAACAATAGATTAGAGCCCGCGCCTGTGCATAACCCTCGTACCTACTTAACTACACGAATTTATCGACTAAAAAGTGCAAAACCTATTAAGTACATACTTTATTGCTGATTATCTACATTTTAGGAACTAATCCTTAGGCATTAAACAACACAGAAGCTAAATAATTAATGGTTATAAGAAAATTTTACCTTGACTTTGTCCGAATCTCACAAAGCTGATCAAAAGCAAAGGAATCACTTTCACCACTAAACTTTTTCGCTTCATTATGATTTCTTTTGCATACATGGAAGTCCAATAGACAGAGTAACTGTTTAATACCACAGTTTAAGTCCACAGAATGAACTAATTAAACTCGACTAATAAATTATGTTTTGTAATTGTAGCAGCTCCAGCTATGTTATTTCCATTGTAGTTTGCCAGCACACTTCTATGTGTATCATGGTCAAAGTCAGTCTCAAATCAAAACGAACACTTTTCACCACAACAACCACCGTTCTTTAAGATTTTTATAGAGTTTTAACTTTCGGCAGTATTGTAAAATATGATGCCGAAACTAAATACACTGACAATTTAGTTTAGAGTTAGCATTTTCCTTAGTACAATGACCACTTGTTTAGAAAGGAAACCTATTTGTAATTTCGTATCGAAAAATTATCTTTTGTATTTAAAAAAAGAAGTTTCGCCTAAAGTGTACATTTAGGTAGATATTTATTTATATTTAGATTATTTTATTATTAGCTTGACTGTGTTGTGTGATTGCACAGTAAATAAAACGACAGCA
>JABASI010004823.1:0-13340 GCA_019776505.1 Tomocerus nigrus | reverse complement strand
ATGTGCTAAAAACGGTGTCTTTGGTTAATTTACGGCATAAACGGCATGCGGCATTTACGGCATTTACGGCAGGCGGCATCAAAAAATAATTTACGGCGTGACGACTTTATACTCTGGTCCAAATCAAAAATATGTACAGTAAAAATTGCAAAGGAAAACATAAGCAATGACGCCATTTTTAACGATAGTTAGCAAAAAAAAAGTATTATGAATAAGTAATTAGAAATACATATAGCCATTAATGGAGACTAACATTTGGAAATTTCGCTGAGGATGCTCTTAAACTGAACACTGTTTTTAGATTAACTTCTCCCTTTAGCAAAAGAATCTCAAATTATGTGAAAAGAGTCGTTGATAGTCAAAAAATAACGAATGATTAATGATTACGTACAAATATTCGTCAATGATATCTTTTGTGGTTATTGCATGAATTCTCAAATTCCCACTTCGCATATATTTATCAGAGTAATTGGTGGTTAACATTACATGAATCTTATGAATACTAATATCCCAAGTTAGCAGTCAAATGACATGCTATAATATTAAATGCATGCCTTTTATGAGGTAGAATGAGGTTTACACCTTTCGAGTTTGTGTAGTTAATTATAAAGTCTGGAAGTTCTCTGTTGGAAAACAAAATGACTTGCTCATATTTGATACAGTGTTTGACAATAAAAGCTTGATTGATTGATTGATTGATTGAAGTTCCCCCATAATTAATCACGAATGGAATTAAAATCCATATATAACTCTCCTGTTGATGTTTGGGGAGGTAGTAGCTATTTATTAGTATGCACACATTTTGTACACTTGTGTTAGTTGTGTTGCAATTGCAGAGCTGTTACTAAAGGCAATTGTTACTCAGTATTTATCGTAGCTACCTCCAGGACACTATAATTTCGTTGCGCCAATTTGTGCAAAGCAGATGTAGAGAATTCGTCTGTTTAAATGCAATTGAAATCGTAAATGATTTGGACGGCACTCATTAATTGTGGCTAAAGCTATGTAAGCACTTCAGGCCTCATAAGATTCTCATCTGATTGTGTGTCAAATAGAAGAGGGATCATAAATAAATCAAGCACCCAAAATGCGGAATATTTGGGAGTTGGGCCAAATTTCCATTTAAACGGCAAGTGAACTGCTGCTGACATTGCTGAATGCACGCAGACAGACATGCCAAAGATCAAGAGCAAAGATACCGATATTGTCTGAGTGTTGTGCCTATACATCTCCCACCGTTCGTTCCACCATTCCCACCTACCTATATCCGCACCTACAAATCTACAAAAGAGTTGCACATCCCGAAGACGCTTATGCTATGCTCTGCTTGCCTCTTCGGCACTTGAATCACTTTTCAGCTTGGCTATTTCTAAACATGTGCCTTTTGGCATTTTCACAAATGATGAATTTGTGGTGAATTACGTACCAGAACCCAAACAATAAAAGCTTCATTAAGAGAACGAATGCATCATGTGTGAGCCCGGTGTGAATCTGAAGCAAGATACCGACTTTTCTAACAGCTGTCATTTTTCAGAACTTCGTGTAGATTTTGCCGGTGAACCCTCTCTTGATCCCCGAATATTATTTTCCTCAAAGCCAAAGAGGAGCTATGCTATTTCTAAACCTCACTCGAGAAAGTTGGGAAAGCGAAGATTTTTGTTTGTAATGTCTATCTGTCGTCTGTAGCATTATGGGCATGACCGGAGTAGTGCGTATGTAATGTATGATTAGTATGATATGGTATACCTAGCAAATAGCTGCAATTAAAAAAACTGTTTTCTGATGTCTTTCATCAAATGTGAAATTTCATTTGACTATTAACCACATTTTCGCATATTAAAATTTACTAACATTCTGAAACATAAAGGTCACGGGCCATTCTATCTTAGGAAAAAAAATTCAGCCATTGAATTATTTTCTTTATTAAATTCCTAAACATGTGTTTTATTGCTGAAAATTTATATGGGAATGATATCGAACAGTTTAGTTGCTGTACCTACTGTAGTAAAGTAGGTACATGAGCTATTCTTGTTATCTACAAATATGAATGTCAATCTCACTTCATAAAACAACTTTTTATGCAGAACATATAAACAATGTCAATTGCATCTCTGAACCTAACGACCTATTTAAACTATAATATTTTCCTTCCAATAAGTAGTTTATATTATAATATTATGTAGTAGGAAATGTGTGCAAAGCTAGAAAAAACATGTAACTAAAATAAAAATTGCACTAATTTTTAAATGTTGGTAGTAACTTTTAGTTTACGATTTCCAAGTGAAGTATGCTTAAAAGGTTGGCAAATATTTCACAAGTCCTAGCTATAATTTTTTACTTAAAATCGGTTCTCTGTCCACGTACGATACTAGGCATATATTTTCAATAGTAGAGATTTTCATTTGCTAGCGAATGGATTGTCTGTTATAGCATGATTTTTATTTTTTATTGAACGTCTTCGTTGACAGGATATTTGCTACGGTAAGGAAATGGGATGTAATGTAATGTGCAATTAGTATTACAAATGAAATGCGTTTTCTCTATAGCGCTATATTGTTGAGCATATTGGTACAAGTAGTAGTCGTTGAATTCCTATACTAAATATTATATCTTTATAATTATTTCACAGTTCATCCAACCAACACAGAGTAACTACTAACTACCTAACCAAGTTAACGAAGCTTCCGGAAATTAATTAGTGTTTAATTACCCAACTTCCTATTTTGCTCAAAAGTAATAACAGGAAGCCAAGGCAAGCAAAGGAAGGATCTAATTAGATTGACTTTGTGTTGCTGTGTCAAGATTCCAGTAGAAACAAGATTGAGATGTGAATTCCAAAGTGTAATGTTCGATGATTTTGTCACAGGTTATCAACAAAATGAACAACTCTCAGCTTTTAACGGAATAAAATGTATTTTGCTAAATTCCTGTCTTCATGATGCATAGGTACAAGTGTACAAGTACTTACTACAATGTGCTCCCGGCAAGCACATGCAAATAGAAGTACCTACATGCCAAAATTGTTATTCGATGTGTTTGTGGTCGTAAATTCATACCTTACTACATGTAACATACAGTAGAGACTTAGAGACATAAAAATTATAACCTTTCATGCTTTCGCAAAATACATAGATATGCAGTGTCAGCGTAGATACACCGAAGTGCGTAGCGTAAACTCGCACAGATACTACTTATTACTGCTATTGGAACCCAAATAAACATTCAAAATTGATATGAATTAATATCACAGTCAATGCACTACAGTAAATCTTTGAATTGGATATATTTCTCTGTCTGTGCCATAGCGTGGTTTGGTTACTGAGAAGCATTCTATAAACTATTCAAAGTTATTTTTGTGGAAGCATACAACAAAATTTCTGAATCATGATCTTGTATATATATAACTAAATATCAGATGTGAAAAAGGAGGTATTTTGAAGAGGAACATTTTTGAAAAATAATATTTGAAAGTTCTTTCTATGTATTAAAAAATTATTATATTCTAAGTATAAGGTGTCTTGTTTAGCTGCTGCTGAATTATGCAACAAATCATAGTTTACAGATAAAAGAATGAACATAGGTATATTTTATATAAACGAAATGAAAATATTTTCGCACTTGTTGAGTGTTACTGTGAACGAGAATGGTGAGAATGCAAAACAGAAGATATAACTGAGAGATATCCGTATACCGAGGTTCTACTTCAGCAAATATTCAAAACATTCTTGCCCGTCTCACTGCATAATCTTCTGAAGTAACCTTACCGACCTCAATTTCAAGCTCTATTAAATTAAGACATCTAGAATTGCTCAGACACATGTTCTTCGTATCTTATGTCATTAAATCATCTCCTTATGATGTTCAACTCCTTTGCTGCCTATGAATGCAAAAGACTCACTCCGTTTGCCGTTTGCCCTTTACTTATGATTATGATAAGCCAATTTCTTTAACTTATTTTATCCGACAGTGGAGGGATCTTAATTTCAGAAAACAAATTTTATTTTTTAGCACCTGCAGGGGATCCCACCAAAATAAGCGGGTCAAAAATATCATCCATGTTGGTACAGGAAGATAAAAATAATAAGAATGGGTTGTTCTGTTATAAAAGAATTTAAAATATAGCATTAAGAAAACGTTTGAAGAACCTTGCCGAGTTTTTATTATCTGGGATTGAATTATACGCATCAGCCAATGTATCAATAAATTCTGCCGATTGAATACATTAACTAATGTAATTCCATAATCTTTATTGCTTTGTTATTTAGTCACAGAGTGACCCACTCAGCTCCTTGTATACTTTCTGTCTTTATAAGGAGAAGGAAATTCATGTCCGAAATGTCTAGTGTAAATTATTCGCTAAATAAAAAGCAAGACTCCTCTTGACACTACTGAAGAGCGTTAGTCCTATCCAGATAAATTCCTCATTCGTTGGTATCATACTATTTATGGCATCATATTTAAGATAATATTATGGACTCCATGACTTTTAACAACGTCTCATGACTCATGACTTTGACTGAAAATACCCACTAAGTTGTTTGGTAAGTTAGAAAAATGAAATGAATGAAACAAAGAATTTGGAGTGTACGATATGTATAAGTGCAGAACTTTAATTTTTTAGCAGTTTACTGGCTGTAATAATTCATTATCTTGTTCAGGTCTAACGATATTATCTCTGTTTTTTTAAACCAATTAACTTTTATTTGTAAAGTGCCGCTGGCTATCAATCAGGTCACTAAGCCTTTCTCTTATGTATCTGTATTAAAGCCATTTTTATGGAGACAAATTATTCCTTTTCATTTTAATAATATCCCGTTATAGGACAAATGCATGGCAAAGACACTTACATTTACATAAATAAATGATTACAATGATGCTAATTGTAGGACTATACTTTTTCATATACTACTTTACTTTTACTTCTTTTTTGCACACCTCTTAAAACGATGCTATTGAAAATATCTTGACATGTCTTTTTATACTTAGTGTCGCTAGATATAAAAATATTTGTTTTCATTTTTGCTGTAATGACTACGTTCACCATTAAACATTCTTAGATGTCCTCATTTCACATCAATCTTTAATTGTGGCATTCTGTACCTTATGGGTAGTATGGATTTCATTCGGTTTACATATGGTGTAATGTACTCATGATAATATTACATGGACACATTACATATTAAATTCCATGCAGAGAAGTCAGTTTAAAAATTTAGTATCATACTCTTAAAGAGAAATTGTATATAAATAATGTCACATTGTCCACTATTTCAATATTAGAATCTCTGACTTCTAGTTTTACCTTACTGAAATCATAGATTAGCAAATGACAAATAGCAAGTATTTACTTTGTCACGATGAGATTTAACTTGCAAAAGGTAATATGTACCTACAAACAAAAGCAGAGCTCTTGTAAAATTAGGCCTGTCCAAGTAGAAGAAAAATGTGGTTTGCCAATTGTACCGATGGTAACCAAAATTCGTTATTGTAACTTCATCATAATAAAATATGTGCTGATAGTACACAAGATTCTTTCTGACGCATTCGTCGATAATTTCCACTACAAAGTGGAAATAAAGATTCTGAGCTAAGTATGTCTTGACATTGAGTGTAGCCACATAAGTGGACGTGTAAAGTAAAAATACAGACATAAGATAAGTAAGTGCAGGGAAAGCTGTAATCTAGCCAACTTTACGAGTTCCATTATACCATTCAAGCTGTAACGAACAAATATAAGTGTAAATAAATGTTAAAACTATACATAACGAAGTAAAAAATGAAATATATTGATAAATATCTGCCAATATTAGAAAACGAATATTTTCAATTCCTGGTGCGTTACCGAAATACTATTGCCACAAAACGAACGCTTTTGTCTTAGGCGTCGTTTTAAATCGAAAAAGGATATATTTATGCAATTACAGGACACAAAATTATTTTGGTGTAAATACATTTCGTTTAAGTAAGTAATTGAAAATTATATTTCAAGGTCATTTAAATTAGCCGAGTTTTAGTTAGTTCACAGTTTCTGAGAAAAAAATAAAATGACAGAATTCTGAATTTGTTTTTTTTAATATTTTAAACCCACGTCAGTCATTTTCCATAATTATTGCTATTAGGTTTTGAGTAGGACTGGATTGATTTGAGAGGAATTTTATAAATAAAAATATTTAAGGCGTTTTAAGTAGTTTGAAGTGTGGTTTAGATTTTGGAATGGAAATGTGTGAAATAAATAATGTTAAAAATTGGTGAGGGCATGTTTTCAGATGTCTGGTTTTCGTGACTTGAGAGATGCCCTTGAAAGAACGGAATCACTCTAATCTGGCAAGTATAAGTAGGCTATGTCGCATACATCATCAGGAGATCATTGACATATCACCACTACATCCTCATTAGGGAGATTTCGCACATGTATCACATCATTGTCAGTGTCTCTCGACTCCACACAGACTAAAGACTTATTCTGTTTGAATTTAAGCCAGTGGCTTGGATGTCCATCCTGAGCAACTGCCGTCCCTTTGCTATGCCTTAATCCCCAGATATAAACGTCGGCTATTATAGCATCACCACCCACACGAAAAGATTGTGCGGACGAGGAGTAGTCGTAAAGTAGCCAGTGCTGCTCGTATTCGTATGACTCTGATTGACAAAGCAAGTCTAGCAGGCACATTAACTTTTTTCTTGCATTGTTGCTTGAGTGGTTGGTGGAGTGAGAATTGGCTGGTCCCTAGCTCATTTTAACTATTCGGAGCTATTACTCATGGAAAATGACAATGAAACATTAGAAGAGTGGTTTGATAGACTGGCTATCATATTGGAGCATTTGGCAGTACGTTTTGTGAGAATATTTTATGCTAGTTATAGGAAGATGAGCAGATAGGTAGAAATACGTTGCTAAATATACGAGCAAGCAACGGGGATGAATATGATAGAGATAGCTATTTATGTAGGTCTCCCCTCATATGTATACGTAAACACATCTGCAGGCATCTTTATCCTTTTATGTTTTGTCGGAATAGACAAATCTCGTTTGTCTGCACTTAAATCCTCGGCAATTGTACATAACATTACAAACCAAACCACTGACAATGAGTGGCTATAAAAGTTTTGCTCAAATTCCCTCGTCTTCCTCCGTTTACTACTGCCAGACAGGAATATTACAGGGACAATTATAGTCTGAAAAAGCACCGACTGTCAACCTAATGCCAAACTATGTAAAAAAGGAGTGCAAAGCCACCAATCGCTAATCACAACCAAACTTGAAATTTTATGTCTTGTAAAGTTGTGCATAATATGTGCACACGTCCGTGTCCTATTAGCCAGTGCAGAAAGGAAAGAGAGCCAACTCCTATAGATCTATATTCATTTGGAGGCACTCAAGGGAGACAGCCTAGGAATGTATTAATTATAATACGCGAACTAAAAGGGAATTCCGACGCATCTCCTATAACGCTTACTAATTCTGAGCATGTAGTAGGAGGACAATCCAGTTAGACACTGCACAGTGTGATCCTCGACATTAAATATATCCTCCGATCCTCCTACTCATGACAGGCCTACTACTAGTAAACCAATTCCTTCACTTATAACTCAAATACAAATGCAATAGAGATACGAGGGCATAATTGCTATTTCACATTATTATGTCCGCTCAGCTCTTATCTCATCTCATTTCAATTTCAACCCTCTTCCGAAATTTACTCTACCTATTACAAAGACTACCCTCTCGCTCGTTCAAACGGACTCACTCTCACCAAAATAGGACTCTGCACTGAAATTGACTCTCTCTCTCTCTCTCTACTCCATTATTCTCTGCATTACCTAGCCAGTGTTTCCATTTTGTCAAGATTAAATACCTACAACAAAAGAACTCCCAATCCCAAATTATCCTACGAACTACAATTATAAAACAAAAGAAATTAATTCTGTTCCATCTCAAAGCATCCCAAAAATCATGTTTTTATCCCGCAATTTAACAATATTCAGGTAGAGCCAAATGAATCTGCACATTTTCTACAACTACGTACCCTGTACAAAACGGAGTACAATTATAATTTACTCGGCTAGGATACTACTAGTAGGTAGTAGTAGTAGTAGTTTATTATTTGTTGCACATAGGACGGAGCTCCCTTTTAGACACAAAATCAACAGTTACATATAACGCCGGATCGACGACTACAAAAAACAAACGACTTTTTCTACTTTACTTATTTGTCCTACGACTACACTTACAAATTACAACTCCACTATCATACACATGGCTACATATGGGAACAATGGGCAGTCGTGCAAATACGCATATTGTTATCAGCACCCATCCATCCATTCCCTACTAGTCTAGTGAAAGAGATAGCACTAGCTACAAATTAGTTCGACTACCGAGCCAGGGGCAGACAGGAAGTGATCACTTGAAAGAAACAATAAAATTATGTCAGATCTCCACAAAGGCTATAGAAAAATTAAAAATTAACAACCAAAGCTATGCAGATGACTAAATACTCCCAACTATTTCTAAATGCTACACTTTTCTATATTCCATATTTTTCAAATAAATACAATTGTCACTGTCAGAGGATTTTCGTTTGAATACTTTATTATAATCATCACTTCACTCAAATAGAAATAAAAAATATTAGTTCATTCCTTAATTTAAAATCTTTTCCATAACAGTATTCCATCATTCTCATCCAGTCGTCCAACATAGTAATTTCATTGAGCTATATTTAAACAAATACCTAATAAATGAATATCTACCATCATAAATGCTACCTATTGTAATTATTACCTTGGTTCTTTAATATCTGTTGTTTTATAACTAAAGGAATGCCTATTGAACTATCTAATAATTAAGGAACGAAATGACATACTGTTTCACCTATCTATTTATAATTGCATCTCTGCTATTGTATATTGTTTCTGTGGAGTTCAAAATATTATATCCAGTATCACTTATAGCGTCATTTTTAATTAAATGTTCAGTCAACACACTAAACACTGCAATTAACACTTTGTTAATGAAAGCTACTTATTATCTTGTCATTCATTCATTATCATTAATAATGTTACTTGCCACTAATACAGAAAGTGTACTATGCATAAACTCAAGTTTAGTTGTTTAGGATTATCTGATGCTCCGCACCCGCATAAAACCTTATTGTCAGGCTCATTACCCGTCAGTCCACTACATGCAAGCAATTGCTATATATGAATAACACGGGCGTTTGCAATGCTAATCCCTTGCCCTGCAGACATATCTCTCAGTTGATATTTTATATTACTATTACCGTTTACTTGCTATAATATTGGACAATGAGAAATATTTGATCTAATCTCATATAAGTGATGTTGCATGTACGATATACCATGCTATACTATGCAGTTACTATGCGGTATATTATTGAGCGTAGAACAACAAATTAAATTTAAACCAATTTTTATATTATCATAATCTCACTCCAACAATAACCAAATACAAATCTAACGTTTTATACTCACAGTCACACACCACACGACCACACCTACATCATGGTGTCGATACTTGAAAGAGTGAAAGAGGAAGCCAAAAATAATTGGCGATGACTGGGTTTCTTGAAAATAGGTCTATCCATGAAATATTAGTATCAAGTTTCCATGTTATACAAAACTAGGACCTCGGTGCAAAATATAATTTGCAACCCGAGTAGGTAGTTCAAGTTTGCTTGATTAAGTATCATAATACAAATGACCAGGAGTGCGTTTATTAAAATTGATGAAAAATAGGTGTTATTGCATAAACTAACACCAAGTATCAAATTTTCTAGAAATTAAAAAAATTCTCTAGGCATTTAAATTTCTCTAGGTATATCGATTCATCTATGCACTGTAAAATAAATGAAGGGTGCCTACTCTACAAAAGTGGAGATATTAATTGTAGACTGCCTATATTTATCTCTGTTCTGTTTCGTGTTACTTCCTCATGTAAAAAGTTGGCAAATTAAATTATTTATCAATGTACTAATTTTTAATTTGCTCATTAAATTGTAAATCTTCCGTCTGTAATTTGGATGTAACGCACATTTAAATCAGGAAGCTAAAACTACCCGTCGAATGTGGAACAAAAAGGGAGTTAGCGTTTTTAACATATTAAACATTCACTAATAATAACCAACTCCATGCTGGATTATTCTTATGGTTAGTATATAGCTACGCATTCCAAAATTTTGAAACTGCAATTTAAATTCTCCAAACCTTTGGAAGGGTTTATACCATAAATTATTTTTCCTATTTGTGTGATGACTAGCGTGAAATAGGAAAATAGCATTATATAGGTGGTTATTAATACCATATCTAATTGTGGGTTGAACGAGAAAGTTACATAACTTCACATACATACATATTATTAGTCAAAACGTTAATAACGTATGTCAATAATTAAAATTCACGTGCAAGTATTTAAGTATTTCATGAATGATATGCACCTAAGATATGCAGTCACACACAATCCATATATGAAGAAACGCATATAACTATTGTGAATATTGTGAACTAAGGTCAGGTAAATGAACGGAAATTTTTGTTATGTCATGATATTACCTGGGTATTCTATTAGAAATCAGAAGCTATTAAATGAGGCTCATAAAGATAATAATATATTCGTACATATACCTAAAAACACGTGTTCATTTTAATTGGCACTCTTGGACAGATTATATTCTACAAACTCGTTAGGTAGTAATTATTTTATTAGGCTAAACTTGGAACAAAAAGCGACTTATTTATTAGTCATAAAAATATGAATTACATTTAGTCAGAGACCTATTTCACTTTTTCCAAATTGAAAATTGGGCTTCTGTTTATAACGTAGGTACTCGTCTTAAATTGCATTGATCCGATTTTATTTATTGTAGTCAAACGATTACGATTAAATGAGCAAATATTGAAATGCATGATATTATTGCGAGTTCATACAAATGAAAATTCTATTTCACTCTTTATCAACAAGTTGATTTAACTAGAGATCCATTCACAGTTTTTTTTGAAATAATACATTTTTATTGCTTTACTTCAATTAAATGATTTTATGATTTTCTCAAGGAAAGAATTTAAAAAATATGTAACTTGAGAGTCGGAACCAGTGTCCAGTGTGTATTGGTAGAGTTAATTAATTATTTGGCTAATTTTGGTCACTAAAATTAAGTAGTATGGAGAAAGATGATGATATTATGAGTAGTTTTGTTTAAATAGACAGGATGATGGGATTATAAATAACGTATCCGTAACGAGCACAGTATTAGTGGTTATTCTGATTAGAAAAGGTGGAATATTGATGATCGTTAAATAGGAAAGAATAGATGGGAAAATGAGTGAAGTCGTCACGTACCTTTTCTGGGGCTGCTGAACGGAAGGTCCGCCGGAGAAGAAGAGAGGGGTAACTTGTGCGGATATGGATGGAGCGGAACCAGCGGAAGCGGAGAGGATGTAAAAAAGGGTGTATCAGTTCTGATCGGGGGATATAGTCACATCAGAGCAGATCATAACTTGCAATAAACTGTTGGCAATGCTTTTCATTCTTTTACATTTGAAATTATCAATCGGCCAGCCTTGGTAGGGTGCAGGATGCTGGGTCTGGGTGTTTCTATATTATGATGCATTGGATCTATACATTATCTCAAGTGTGACTCAATAAGCCCAAACTGCCACATAATATGAGTGTACGTGTTCTTTAGGCTCATTGCTCACTGCCTACTCGCTGGACACAACTTCAATCACAACCCATTGGCTACAACTTACATTAAATTTTTAAAGCCCATCATTACACTCGCCTTCATTGTTTTCATTTAAATAGCACAGAACAGAGCATTTAGTTAAGGAGACAAATGCAAGTGACTCTTACATTATAATATTCATAGTGTATACGAGGATCACTTCACATTCAGAGCACTGCACTGCTACTATGTAGCGATGCAGAAATTCATAGACACGAAGGAGTCGTCGCAAATCTACTCTAAACTCTAAATATGCGTGCGGTAACAAGTCTAAATACACAAAATTGTGTTATCAATGATTTAATTCTACACTACATTGCTAATAAAATTCTATTTTCTCTCGTACTCAATAAAGGCTGGGTATTTCGTCATAAAGAATATGAAAAACTGAGAAGGTCTATTTAAGTTTTTCTCGTCTGTTAAACCCATGTAAGTTCTGAGATATTAAAATTCTACTGAATGTATTTTAATATTGTTTGTAGTCACGTAACTACTTAAATAATATACTCCGTTTTAGATGAAAACCCTGGAAAATATTGCTCATTGAATGTGACTGAGGATTTAAGAATTAGATAATTAGAGGACTTACGGATTTATTTTTATTTTTTATTCTTCAGCATAAAATAAGTAGCACCAAACAGTAAATATGCGTTTATATAGAAACATCAAATTTCCCTTACAAGAGACTATCTCCTTTAATTTTGGTGTATTATATTTTTACTTATCAATAATACAGGGTGGGTACATTAAATGACTACGCTTTAAACGTTACTAGCTCCGGAACGGATTGGGAAATTTCAATGAGTTAAGGTGCGTTGAAAATACTACAAAATTGTATAAAACATGTTGGAAGAAAATCACTTTTACTGAGCTAATTAATTATGGAATGCGGAAAAATGACTCTTAAAGTTGAACATTCTTTTAATTTTGAGTAATTATCCCTGCCTCGTTCCCCATGTATGCAGTGTATAGCAAATATCAAAGTATTGCAAATTTAACTGTATGACGGCCGATGATGCAAAAGAGGTGCAAAAGAATATCTGCTGTGGAGTCCTTGTTATCAACTGAAGGTGCGTCACTCACAGGCTCATCTAGAGTTGGCGAGCATAGTACTACCTATTACAAAAAAAGTCGAAAGTAGAATTAATGAATGTAGTTTGGTCAACATCCAATCATATTGAGAGAACGGAGGAAATATCTAAGACATGGGAAAAAAGTAACAAAAAAGTTACAAAATAACACAAAAGCTGTATTTTGAAGGGGAAGGCGATTTCGCAGCCAAAAATTGGTTCGTACAAGCGCAACTTCGCTTCGATCTGATAATTATCAGATCTGAAATTTACCAGATCTGATAATTATCACATCTGAAATTTACCGGATCTGAAATTTACCAGATCTGATAATTATCAGATCTGAAATTTACCAGATCTGGTATTTATCAGATCTGATAATTATCAGATCTGAAATTTACCAGATCTGATAATTATCACATCTGAAGATCTGATATTTATCAGATCTGATAATTATCAGATCTGAAATTTACCAGATCTGATAAGATCTGAAATTTACCAGATCTGATAAGATCTGAAAATTACC
>JABASI010004822.1:0-13342 GCA_019776505.1 Tomocerus nigrus | reverse complement strand
CAACAAAAAATTTCGGAACGGGAACCGATCCTAAAATCAACAAGAATTAACAATGAAATTAACAGCTGATTTTCTTAATATTTAATTTTAAATTAAGTGCTGTTCAACTTACCAGAGGTGAAACCTTGTTCAAGCCCACAATGAAATAGTCCTACACTGCATAGACACTTGTCAGATAAACAGGAATCCAGCAAAGGCGGAGCTTAGAATACAAACTCCTGCAGCAGCCTCCACAATCCCAATCAATCTTTTCTGACCATGGGTGTCATAGTACAGAAAACGGCGCCAAACCCAGGGACTTGTAAAGGGAAAATTCCTTTGTCTGCAAATGCTACTTAACTTTACTTACTCACTTTAGCATATTATATCGATAGAGAGAAAAAAGAGCCCAAGACTTCAACCCAACGCAACGCATCCAACTGAAATGAACCAGCTAGGCCAACCACATCATATAAAACTACATTTTCTTTATCTATTATCTACCTAGAGCTAGGGCTTATTACAACAATCCTCTCTCTCTTCTGTCTGTCTGTCTGTATGTCTATCCAATCCACATACCACTCATCCATACCCAGGCTAACCAAAAACTCCAACTGCTTCAACAACTACACTTATAACTTCCATTTCAATCCCTCTCTCTCTCTCCCGTACTCTTCTGCATAATAAATACCTACGTTTATTTCTGCCAGCCAAAAGAATCACACCCACTAAAATACCCATGTTTGGAAATCATATTTTATTACAAAATTTAAAATTTTGATTCTATGCTATTTAAATCATTCTATGCTATTTAAAATTTTCACTCTATGCTATTTAAAATTTTGATTTCTACTCGTATGCCACTTAAATTTTTGATTTACGCTTTAAAATGTTGATTTCTATGCTATTTTGAATTTTTGATTTCTATGCTATTTAAATTTTTGATTTTTAAGCTGTTTAAAATTCTGATTTCTATGCCATTTAAATTTTTGATTTCTATGCTATTTAAAATTTTGATTTCTGTGCCATTTAAATTTTTGATTTCTATACTATTTAAAATTTTGGTTTCTATGTTATTTAAACTGTTAATTCTATGCTATTTAAATTGTGGAGTCTATATAATATTCTATTTAAATTTTTGATTTATAACGATTTACCTTTTAGTAATGCAGTAGATTTTATTTTATAACNTCTATGCTATTTAAATTGTGGAGTCTATATAATATTCTATTTAAATTTTTGATTTATAACGATTTACCTTTTAGTAATGCAGTAGATTTTATTTTATAACCAAGATTTTAAAATATTTCTTAAAATTCTTATTGAAATAGGGATCCATGGCTAAAGCCAATGTTCATTTAGAAGAAAATGTTATGGTTTTAAATAATGGGGTTATAAAAAATTTTGATGTATAACTCGTTCAATTATTTAAAATACGCCAAGCTTTATGGTTCTACGTGCAAAGCTAGGCTAAACGGTAAACTGGTCCTGGTCCTCCGTTATAAAAACTCGTTCTTACGAAAACTAAACTGTCACTCCTAGATAAGAAATATACCTAGATTGAAGTATTGATCGAAGAAGGACTTAGTAGTTTACGTATTATCTTTAGTACCAGTTTTCAGTATACATAAATTAGCTAAAGGTCAAATTCATGAGTGTTATGAAAACTTGAAAAAAGACTCTTATTTTTAAGCTGAGTGTTTTTAAAGTATCTACACGCCTTACAAAGTACCTTACATAATTCTTTCCGAACTCCTTTTTTGGAATAATCTCAAGAGATTAGATTGTAAAGTTATAACCTTCTGAACCTAAATGCAAGCACTAAAAATAACCCACAAAAATAAGCAATTTTTTTTAATACGCCTTCGTACTACAACTGCGGATAAGAATTCCTTGAGCCACAAACCTCTTTTATCAATTTATCAGCTTATCATATTTTTACACGTGGTCCTTTTTAGCGTTTAAGCTTAACGTGGAATCTTGGAGGGAATGTATTTCACATGTAGTTTCATGTATAGGTAGGCATGTATACATGTTATTTCGTAGTAGGTAGGTTGCGAAAAATAAATTGTGATTCTCCTAACTGGCAGCAGTAGTAGTTGCCACTGGCACATAAGGAGAGAAAGAGGGTCGGCATAAAAGAGAAGAGCCAGACAGGTATAATGCAGAATGCAGCAGAAAGAGGAGGATTGAGTCAGCTCTACATAGAATCCAGGATGATATGAATCGCTAACTAAACGCTATGCTATGCTTATTAGCTAGCTGCACTGCATAAAATGACTGTCTGAAGAACAGAGCACAGTAGGGAGTTATAGAAAGGCGTTTCGTTTGTAGAGGCAAAACTTCAGGACATCCAAAGCACTAGTCAGTCAGTCATAGTCACACAGTCACACTTCACACATAGTCCAAGTTAAAACGTGAGGAAAAAGCCGGCCGGGCATCTACATGTGCTTACAGTCTGTCAAAGAAATATCCTCCGTCTGCTTTGGCCCAAGTGTGTGAATAAAAAGGGAGGGCTTCGTGTTAGGGGCTTAGATACTCCAAGCGGGGCCTGGTCCTTTTATTTGTGCGCTAACCGTAGTCTCGAATATGAATGGGGTATTAGGGAGAATGCCGAATAGTTGAAGAGTTGATAGAAGCCTACTACCTAACGCTATTAGCTCTCACACAATCTCACTACAATAAAAACCGTGTGCTTACGAACTATAGTACGTTACACTTGCACTTAAATTTCATTATAGATTCATTATTATAGCATAATGAATGGGCAAATTGTTTTTTTTTGCATATATAAACTCACGTTACAGGCCAGGCGTAAGAGTACAGTGAACACCTCTATTATAATAAATTCAAAGAGTACAAGAGTACAACGCACTGTATTCCTATATACATTTTGCCAATATATAAAAAATAACCTTATATTAGTCTATTAGTGAGTATATATAATTTATATAAGCCTAATATATAATTACCCATATCTCTAATCATCCTCCACACGTTACATACTCACATAGCACATACATAGATAGAATAGCATGTTAAATAGAAAATACCTAAATGTTAAAAGGTAGGCGCTAAAAATCCCATTGCTAATTGCCTTATAGTATTCCTCACTTACGTTAGTACAGTGAACACCTCTATTATAATAAATTCAAAGAGTACAAGAGTACAACGCACTGTATTCCTATATACATTTTGCCAATATATAAAAAGTAACCTTATATTAGTCCATTTGTGAGTATATATAAATTATATAGGCCTAATATATAATTACCCATATCTCTAATCATCCTCCACACGTTACATTCTCACATAGCACATACACAGATAGCATGTTAAATAGAAAATACCTAAATGTTAAAAGGTAGGCGCTAAAAATCCCATTGCTAATTGCCTTATAGTATTCCTCACTTACGTAATAGGCTATATGCGATCTGCAAATAATCATCTTAATCTCGCACAACTTTTTCTAACTATCGATACGCATGGCTTATCCTTTTTTCCCTATACAGGCACATATATAGAATCTTAAAATATATAGAAAATCTTAAAATATATATCCAGACATATGTATAGTGTCTTAAAATACGAAAATATGCGAATCATTGCTATTTTGTAATAGATTTCGGATTAGGACTATGACACTATTATCATGTCACATTCTAAACTAAGTTGTAACTTGTAAACTTGTAAAAGAAACTAATAAAGATGTGGATTTAGAAGACTAGGCTACTATTTCAATGAACCGGTGGTGAAATGGATGGATGCGGATCATGGCATTAGTACATTTGGCACTTTACATTGAATTACATAGCAATGCGCACACAAGACAATAATTTATTTCTTTGGCAAAAGGACTAGGCTAGACGTGAGATTTTTTTTTGGCAACTAACTCTTACGCATTTTGCGCAGAAGGTTAAATGCCATTAGACTGGATTAGCATTCTCAGACTTTTTACTACGCAGTGGTGCGTCCCGCCGATTCATTTCATTCTATAACATCCACATTATATAATTCAACATGTACTTAACATAATCTACTAGAAGAGCCAAGACAAAGCAAACTGATTATACAACTTATACAACTAATGTATAAGCAGTAGTCTCATAATAATAATCATCTTCTACATCTCTCTCTCTCTCTCTTGCCTTTTTACGCTGCTATTCTTTCCCTTGGTCCATGCCAAGCCATTAGACACTTTGCGTTTCTAACTAACGCACACTAAAAATAAATACAAACCACTTATTATACGATAATTTATACTATTAACAATTTACAATATAAAATATACAGCCTCCCACAACTTCTCAACTAATTTAAAATCAGCACTTATAAAATGTAATGACAACAATAATTTTTTTAATATTCACTTTCTTCACCTAACCTAAACTAGCCGCCTAATAATCATAATCTTAAATTGGCGCCTGTATTTGATTTTTGAAATTTTTTAAAAATTCATTTGTTTCAAAAATATATTAGCATATTTATGAAATTAAAATTATTTTAATTCTATGAAATGTTAATCCTTCCACACTGAAAACGCAAACTGTCCATCAAGGTAAATTCTATTTTCTTAAAAAGTAACTTAAACTTAAACTTAAACTTAATTTAACAGCCTCAACAGCAGCCTTCTTAAATCTTAAATTAAACCAACCATCTTAAATCTACGCAAACCTGTATATTTTGGCAACTTTTTAAAACATTTCTAATTTACATATGAATAAAAATAAAATTATTTATTTAACTCTAAGAATTGTTTAACCTAACTAATAACGCAAAGTGTCTATTAAGGTAACATGTAGATCAAATAGTAACTTTTACTGACTATTTTAGCGTGGACGTTAAGAGTTAGTAACATTAGCTGTTATCTTATCATCAGACAGAGTTGTTATCACTTTACACATACAGTCGAGTCAGTGTAACAATATTTACTTGATGCCAATAAAATAAAAGCGAGTCAAGTCAGACAGGTGCAAAAGTCGCTTTTGTCTCTCTCTCTCTCTCTCTCTCTCTACGTCTTGGGTATATTTCATTTACGTATCAGAAAACTAGCCGTCCATGTAGCCGCTTTGTATTTTTCCCATCTACAGAATTTTTGACAATATTTTTTGTCTAAACAAAAGCTGGAGAAGAAGAGTGTACCTACAGTACACAAAGACAGAGTAGTAGTTCTCAAAACAACTCTCAAGCTTTAATTAAGGTTGGTATGACTGGTCTTGGTCCAGCCGTCCAGCCAGCTGCGTGTTTTCCCACTGCACATCAGACAGGAAATAAATGGATGAGTAATGGATGAAAGTGTGTCAAGTTGAATGGCATGGACAAATAAACTATCCACGAGCCTCACAACCCTCCAACTTTTTCGAAATTTTCATCTGAAAGGCAGAAAAACGTCGCATCTTTTAGTGTGCCTCAAATAAAAAAGCGCGAAAGGCCTTGAGGCATCCAAAAACATCTGACAGCGTTTCAGATGAAAATTTAGAAAATGTTGGAGGGTTGCGAGGCTCGTGGATAGTTTATCTGTCCATGTCAATCAACTCCACACATTTTCATCCATTACACATCCATTTATTTCATATCTGGTGCAGTGGGAAAAAACAGGCAGGTGCTGGACGAAGTCACACCAACCTTAACATAAGAATGACATAATATAGAAAGTGATACAATGTTAAACTCTTCCGTCTGCTCTGCCCGATAATAATGAACCGAAGTAGGAGCAGCAGCAGCAGTAGAAGCATCAGAAGAAGAATAAAAAAAGCAGAGCCTGGGAACTGGAACATTTTCGATCCATATTCTATACAATCTGTTCATTGTCTGGGTCGTCTAGAGTTGTACAACTAGTCTGTGTCTGTTATGTCGTAGTAAGTAGTAATAGTAAAGTAATAGTAAACCGATATGGATGCAGTCGTAGTCCTTCGAATGTCTGAACTTCCCAAAAACTAGCGCAGACGAGAGAGAAGAGAACTCTCTGAAAACTCAGAGCTCTATCTCTCCGCCAGTCAACCAAAAAGGCAAAGTAAAGGAACGGAGAGAGAAGCTTTACTACAAAAACCTATCAGCTATGCGCATAATATTTAGAAACACCCGCCCATGACATAATATCAACCTCAATTTATATAAAGGTTATAAAAGGACATCAATCAGCTATAGCCAAACTACCGCGTCGTAGTAAAACCAACTTTTCTATGTAGACTAACAATACTACAGAGAGAGAGACGAAAGATACCTACTCCGTTTACTACGCAGCAAAAAAACATTTTCAATTATGTAGCATGTTTACTTGAATTACTTACTTACCTACTTATCATGTGCACTACATTCAATAATAATCATATCCAGCCAAAACACCGTGCGTTTTGCGTCCGCACCGAGAATACCCACACAACAACACCACAAATATTAAGCCCGTCCCATAAATCACATTCACAAAATATCAAAATCCAATCTTGCACGATTCTAATAATAATAATGCCAAACAAACCTTTAAAAATGCATCGTGTCACGTTCAATCAATAGGTAACTTACGATGCTCTATATAGAATTTATAAAGTTTATAAAATTAAGAAATTTTTGTTTTTTATTGTAAAAAAAGCAAAACAAATGCCATATATGGTCCATTTAAGGCATTTATCAATTCGAAGTTACTTTATAAGCTAAAATTTCTTAATTTTATAAACTTTTATAAATTATAAATTCTATGAGCACCGCAAACTACCTAATAGCACAACAAATTTCACATAATTTATTTAATTTATTTACCATAAACTCCGGAAATGGAAATGTTTTGAATATTTTTACTAGAATTTTTAATAGAGAATTACTTTTTATTAAAGTATCATGTAAATACTAAAAGAAACATAATTAATTTTTGTTCTCACGAGTTGCAAATAATTCTCAAAAGCTTTTAAGTAATTAAGTAGTTAAAGTATAGGTAAACATATTTAATTTGTCTTAACCCTGTCAGTCATTTTGTAAAATTCCTAATTGTTACATGAAAACAGAGTGCAAACTAAATAACACGTGAAGGTGTCGTGTCCGTGTCATTGAAAGAAAACATCGTCTTATAATTTCTGTCTAGCTACACAGTTATCAGTTATCATATCACGATATTATATCACACTCTGAACATTGACCATCTATGCCATGGTTAAAGACTATGACCTATGTTCAGTTAAATTCTTAAATTAAAAGTTATTTACGCCAAAAAATGTATTAACTAATTTAATCACTTGCCTTATGACATCTTCAGGTCACATCTAGCTTAGCTTAGCTACTTTCTGCTTAAAAATATGCAAATTACAATTAAGTAGATTTGAGGTTTGAACCACTATACGTCTATTTTTAGAGCGTATCATCTCAAATCAAAATAATCAAAGAAAATTCATTCATTAAATAGCCAATTCTGCAATAACTGATAAAAATGTCTAGCGGCGATTCGTCGATGACGTCCTTAGTGTCATAGTGTGATCCCTTGATCACATCATTATTTCATCCATTGATAATTACATAGAAAACTAAAGCCGGGATAGTGATTAGCTACTAGCATACCGGCAAAAGGGCAAAACGGTACAAGGAAGCTAAAAAGATAAGCCAAATACGTCAAAGACTAATCTCAAGTTTCTCAAGTCTCACTCTTGTCTCACTCAAGTGTAGTTTAATGAGAAAGACAAAGAAGTTAAGAAAGAAACAAGCGGCTTATAGATCGAATAAATAAATAAACGGCATTATAATTACAATATTATATAATTAAGCTCTTTTATATTATAGTTTACAAATTATAACGCTCTTTATAGGATACTCGGTAATAATTATAATCCAACTCATTAAATAATTAATCTCTCAAGTAATATGGATTTACGTCGTATTAATTTACAACGTATAATTGATATGTTAATAATGTGACAGATAATATATACAATCTCAGAATTCTCTACTGGAATTACAACCGTACACAAGTTCGTGACTAAGATTTGCCTGAGTAGTGTGAAATGCGTATACGTAATCTGTATATGTCGGTTTTACTACGAATCAAATATCCTTAGCCTTCATCCTTCGTAGTAACAAAAGTATAGAATATCAAGCGCTTCCGTTAAAATCTAAGTCATCATTCATCTGCAAAGGATTATAAATTCCCTTCTATTGTAATTCAATCCAAAAAATAATTCCATACATATAAACAGACGGGTATATTATATTATATAAGGTCATAATATATTTTCTATAACATAAAAACAATAATTCTTTTCGGATATATAGAATGAATGGGGGGATATATATAGGGAGAATACTAGTAGGGCATTGAAATAATTCCCATTCAAATTCTAATATAACCGTAAACGATTAAAAAGCCGGAGAGCTGAATGGAAATATTTGGTAGTGGCATTATAATTGTCGTGGGAATCGGGAACAACAAGTTCCTCGCATGTGTTTCTATAGAATGTAGGTAGGTAGCTACATAGAGAAAAAGCGTCTGTGTGTGTTAGCAGATTGTATATGAATTAATTAGTTCTAAGAGTGCACTCACACTCACTCAACCGTACAGTAGTAGATGAGAGAGAGAGAGGTAGGGAGTCATAAAAAGAATGTGAGTGGCCTGGCTTAATGTTAAGTAATGAAATGATAATCTATAATCTAATCTGTTTCGTAGTATTCGAGTAACCGACTGACAATTAAACTATCTATGTGTCTATGGCGTGGTGTGTGAGTTGGCTGCCTCTTTCTCTCTCTCTCTGTTCTCTCTCTGTGGCTGTGTGGAGTAGCTCTAGTATGATGCTTATGCACATAACATTATCTCCATTCAATGAAAAAATCCTAGTTTCCTGTGTCAGTGATATAGGCACAAGGTCAACAAGGATGGATCAACTTTTAGCAAGTGTCTATGTCTGCTCTCGCCTTTTATAATATTATACTCCGTCGCATATATTTAGATATACTTTTATATAATTCAGTTCGGCATTCAGAGTAGGGTGGCTGCTATGTATACAAGCAATTCTTATAGTAATCTGTGTGTCTGTCCATCTGCTGTCTGTCCCAGGACACGATTTGAGCTACATCGTTACCAAAGTTTCTGTGTCATCTTTAGAGGTCAATATAAGACCACTAAATTCAAAAATAGCAACCCTTAAGGTCAACTGGCTCATATCTTGAACGCATTGAGATACACACAGATCAAATTTTGTACGAAAGAAAGAGAGACTAAACGTAAAAAAATGAGGAGGTAAAGGTCAATGGGGTCATTTTAAGGTCATGTCATAAACACGCCGAGATATTTTTGCCCTATATCTGTCCCTGTATCTTTTGAACTATTTCAACGGATTGAAGCATACATCATTCAAACATTCTGTGTGTCCTCTAGAGGTCAATTAGGCCCCTTAATTCAAAGATAGGGACGCTACATGGGATAAGGTCAACTATAGGGCATCCTGAGATCATCTCATATGACAGCATTGAGATACACAGATTGACAGATCAAATTTTGTACACGTACTACTACGGTCTAAGTGTCTAAGGAAAGACTAAACTTGAAAATGAAAACTGTGGGCAAAGGACAAAGGTCATTCTAAGGTCATGTTAAAAACTGACCGAAATTTTTCACTAAAACATTATAATACACATACTACAGTGATCAAAGTAACATTTAATACGTACACAGGGTCAATAGGTCACTGTCACCGTGTCACCATTGTTATACCCCAACCCCAACAACGCTACTCTGTATTATATACGTCACGGCACTAAAATTTATAGCAACGGGTCCGGGGAGAAGAGAACCCCGGTACTGGAAATGCTCCAACATAACAAAAATTTGCATCCAAGAAAAGTTGGGTGCATATTTTTGTTATATTGGAGTATTTCGCTACCGTTCCTACCGGGGCTACTACTTTATTTTTATATCCGTTTTACAATGGTTTATTATATTATTATAGCACTCTCTAAATTCGTCTACGTACTAACTTTAGCTACTCGAGAGTATTCTAAATACTTATGTCTGTGTCTACCCGATTCCTCTCTCTCTCTCTCTCTACACAGAAACACTTATCTTCTTCTGCACTAGTTAAAACATTAACACTTGTGTTAGTCAAGTGTGTGTGATGCGTATCGTTCAATTACATACGACCATGCATACATTGCGTCCACACACAACAATAGACGTCTGTCTCCCCACACCTAATCCACAAATAAATACGTAAGCAGTTGAGAGAGAGAATCCACTAGACAGACTTACAATATTTATGAGGACCACAATTGTAGAGTAAGTAGTCCTAGGTAGGTAGGTTAGGTACGTTGTAGTATAATAGTAAGTAAAGTATTTAATAGGGTAGGTATGCTAAATATCCTCTTTTGCCCTGTCGTCTCATATACAATTTATAGCTCTACCTACATACTTCATTTCAATACTACGTGGAATTACATCAGATTAACAAAATACATCCAACCACTCGTACGGCGTAAACCTATTCTCGGGAGGGGATTATTTAATTAACCCTTTCTTCCTTACCAAACTAATTTAACTCCAACAACCTACTTTTTAAATCTCTATTTACATCCAACGCTGTTTTTTTTGTAATCATCTTTACCAAATCCCCACATTTTTATATACAACCCAAACACAATTTCTAAATAACAAAGAAAATTTCGAAATTACATTGACGGAATTTTTTTGGGAGGGAAGAAACTTCGTTTAATAAAAAAATAATTCTCTTCTTGCAATTTAATTTGCAATTGATTTAACATAGAAGCTAAAAATGATCAAGAAATAAAAAATTAATTCTCTTCTCTTACAAGTTAAAAATAATCAAAAAATTAATTGTCTCTTTCAATAATCTACATAGAAGTTAAAATGACTAAAAATTAATTATCTTACAAGTTAAAAATTACGAAAAAATATTAATCCTCGTTTTGCAATAATTTACGTAAAAGTTTAAAATGACTAAGAATTAACATATTAATTCTCTTCTTACAAGTTAAAAATGACTAAAAAATAATTCTCTTGCAATAATTTACAAAGAATTTTAAAACGACTAAAAATACAATTCTATTGCAACAATTTACAAAGAATTTGAAAATGACTAAAAAATTAATTCTTTTGCAATAATTTGCATAGCAGTTAAATGTGGCTAATAAATCTGCGAAAACAATTTCTGCTCCAGTTTGGCATATTATAACGGCAGAGTGGATTTAAAAAAGTAACCCTTTATATAATTCACTAAAAGGTTAACTACTACATAAATAAACGTTCCGTATATAATTAAATAATAAATAAACATCCCATATATATAATTAAATTACTTCACATTTGCAATATTATATGAAAACAATCATAAATCATAAGAAGAACACACGACAGAAACTTGCTGCATTATTACTAAAAAAGCATCCCTTTTCTTCATTTCTTCTAGGTAGAGTGTTGTAAAAACTGACATAAGTTCCATCTTATACACTCACGCACATAGCACATGCAGCATATTAAGGCATTAAATTGTATTGAGCATAACATCTGTAATCTGTTTTGCAAGTTATTATACATTTAATTCTATAGTAGGTTAACCTAGTAATTAATTACTGCGCGTAATTATTGCAGAGTTTAAAGTGCATGTGAGTTGAGGGGTGAAAATAGTTGCATGATGATAAGATAGACGAGCAGATGCAATAAAATAATAAAATGAAGAAGAATAATAATGCTATGATGCTCTTTGTTTCCTTTTTAAAAGAAAAAAATGAGACGATTTCCTAAAGTGGTTCGTTATGACTTGACGAGTATAAAAAATGTCAAAAAATAATAATAAATAAAAAATGCATGATAAGATAATGGCGTTTGAAGTTAGTAGAAATCATTGGCCTGGAGCAAAAGTAATTAAACTAATATTAGGCACACGCGGATCAAGAAAACTGGATCCATGGATAGACTCAGACAGGATGAATTAATAAAATGTAATAGGAATTAAGAAACTGGTGTCATAAACCCAGTCCCACCAGTACCTACACACAACACGCCAGTCGAAAGTTGAACTGAATTAGACAGAAAGCGGAGATACGCCCCTGTATTTAACTGAGAGTGAACGACTACGTTACGTTATCAATTAGACAAACTTGTATTTTGTGTTAACACAAAAGTATAACTATGTCTATGTCTACCTACGTAGGTATTACATATATATATTTATTTTATCTCTAGACATACGTGTACTTATGCATACTATTTGTAAATAGCAAAAAAAACAGAACCACTTCTGTGTGGAATATCCGAGTGGAGTTAAGGGTGACCTCCAATGGGCATTGTGAGAGTACCCTAACAAATATTATAGCAGAAATCTTGCAAAGCTCACAATTTTTCACCGAAAGCTGCGAAACTGTCCTAAAAAATCGGATTTAATATTATCTAGGGCACCCGAAGACCAAAAGTGATTGTTTTGTGTCGGAAGGCAGTTGCCGACAAGTTCAAAGTTAAAGGGAAATCTTTAAAGCCATCGGCAACTGCCTTCCGAGTCATAACAATCACTTTTGGCCTACGGGTGCCCTAGATAATATAAAATCCGATTTTTGAGGAAAATTTCTTAGCGTTTGATGAAAAATTGTGAGCTGTGGATGATTTCTATTAATACATGGGTTTGAGTACTCTCACAATGGCCATTGGGAGACACCCTTAATTAATTGAATAAAATGTATTACATATATCGTGTGTGTGCTGAGATTTTTATGTGACGTCTTTTCCAGACACGTTTTATTATTTGAATTGCCTTGACTGACTCGAGGAGTGACTTAGAAAAATATCTGTTAATTGATACGGAAATCTAATAAGTAAGTAAAGGAGATGTAGTAATTATATAAGTAAGATCAGTTTAGATTGGAAATACAATACGATGATAACTTTTCTATTCTACACACACAGAAAACAACAATGGGCCGTGTGTCTAATATAAACAATAGAATTCTTTATACATTCTCTTCTGATGATGGTGAGTGAGAAAGAGAAGACAGACGCAGACATTTGTTTCCATTTTCCACATTGCTAATAAATGTCCGTACAATCTGCGAATCTCCATCATTCACAACGATTACGCTATTTTTACTACACATAGATCAATTGATAGCCATTATCACCTCTCATAAATACACACAATGCAATGAGTGACTGGCAGCTAAAGACAAACATATGAAATGACTCTGACTACACGACACATAAATAATATTTCAACGGCGGACTAACTTATTTATATTATTATTATAGTTAGTAGTGGCAATGTAAAAAAACAGCATTTTTACATTACATTGCTCTATTCTACTAGTAGACAGTTTGCGTTTATCGAATTTATGTAAAGCTATAATTTATTTCACATTTTTTATCTACGGGTGGGCCAGAAACATC
>JABASI010004821.1:0-13343 GCA_019776505.1 Tomocerus nigrus | reverse complement strand
GTAGTAATTCTAGTTAGATTTGAATTATCAAGCTAAGTAAATCAGTATGTATATGGATAATCCAGTTTACATTTTTACTGCCGGTATAGTGTCATTTTGTCAAACTTTTATTTTTTATGTTGTCCTTTTGGTATCATCACTCATCACATTCACAAATAAGATAGGTAGGTATAAAAATGGAGTAATGTTTATGTACTAGCGATGAAAAATGAATTTCAACGTTGATGCATAGAGATTTAACATAAGAGTGACATCAAATAGATCTTATCTGTATTTCTCATTCAATAGCTGAGTCAGTTTACAATATTTGTATAAGAAGAGTTTAAAGATATTAGAAGATGATAATCCTGTATGTGCGTACATAAAAGTAGCTAAGTTGTATTGCCTTTATAGATAAAAGTTGCTGGATATAGATAGTTGGTGTATGTTGGGAGTTTACGCTGTATTTATGTGTAACAGAAGCTTGTAAATATATTGTCCTTCTATTTGTTCTTGCTTATATTTTATTAAATCGAGGTCGCGTTGAGTTGCATTTGCCTGTTTGTGAAATATAGAAAGTCTTTGCATTGCATTTCGGGTTATAGGGAATAAAATAACAATTTCTTGTTACAACTCCTGGCATGGCACAGCACAGACTTGTTATGTTCTACTAGTGTAACTTGAGAAAGTGTAAGTCTTAAGTGTTGTGTTTCTATTTTGTTCTGTCATTCTGTTTTTCTTTAGTGTTGGAAAGAATTCCTGGCTCTATCTATACTAATAGTTGTACATAGAATCCCTTATGTTCTCTAAAATGTGTAATACAGATAATAATATAAGTACTCATGTTAGTTTTGCTATAAAATGTGCGGATAGGATATCTCTGTACCTACTATAAGTAGTAGCTGTGTATTTATTTTGTTTTCACAAGGAAAGTTTTCATCTTGACGTGTTAAGCCGAGAAAAGTAGCTCTTTGCTTTCTCCAATACAATCTGGATACTTTTCCCATAAATTCCACTCCATTCCATAGAGTATTAGTGGAGTTTAGTCTCTTGCTGAGTTATATCTGTATTATTGGCTGGATTGTACGACTATGTATGTGTGAGATCGGAAGAACTCTACTAGCTTGGCTTGGCTACCATTCTATTTGCTTGGCACTACTGTGCAGACAGATAGACACACAGAGACAGCCAAGAAGACAGCACACCAGAACAAAACAAAGTCTCTTCCATTCTCTTCCCAAAAGTGTTAAGTAAATACACGCAGTCAAGACAGTCAGCCACTCAGCGATGAAGACGGAAAAGAAATAGACACATCATTTTATCTTCTTTCATATTCTCAACGTTTATTTCTATATAATATACACAGAAGTCGAAGGAATCCTCATATAGCAAGATAAACTAAACAAAATCAGCACCGTCTATTTTTGAAGTGCAGATGGAATGAGATAAAAATGTTTTATAAATAAATTCAAAGCTTAATGGACTGTGTTTTCACTTAATAGCTCTATTTTTTATCTATCGCCCTCAATTTACTAGAGTATTATTTTTAGAAGTATCTCTTACAGCTTCCAATTAGATAGAATAACATAATTTTAGGATTATAATGCTCTGAAATGAAACTAAACAGACAAAATATGCACAAAAAACCTAAAAATCCTTTTAGAAAGATTTATTGATTTATACAAGTTCTGTGTACACTTTGATGTTTATATGTTGAGTATTGTTAACTTTAGTATGAATAGTTAGCTTGATATGGATCAATAGTTTTTATAGAGAGTTATTTTTAGTTTATATAAAGAAATTCGATTATCATATAATAGTGTGCATGTATTTTTACACAAGTCCTTACAGATGCTAAAACAATATGTGAAGGACTGTGGAAAGAAAAGGAATTTGCAAGAAAGCCACGCAAAGGGAATTCAAGTCACGTCCTCAAAAGACACAAGACAGACAGACGAGTCGCCTTGTCAATGACATGATTCACTTAAGATCCTTCTCATGCAAACGAAACGATCGAACAAAACGTCCGAGACACTTGTGAAATG
Source organism: Tomocerus nigrus (assembly GCA_019776505.1). Classification (NCBI taxonomy): domain Eukaryota; kingdom Metazoa; phylum Arthropoda; class Collembola; order Entomobryomorpha; family Tomoceridae; genus Tomocerus; species Tomocerus nigrus. The sequence goes on along the minus strand of JABASI010004821.1, from coordinate 11,319 downwards.
GAATTTAAATCCATGCATATTTATATGCCTGATAAAAGGATGATTTATATACACATTATCCAGGCTACACTCAAACACAATTCTTAGATCTTTTCACTATAACAGATGTAATCTTTTTATATACCTAACTCACTCTCCTACACACTTTTTGTTAGCATAATTTATACAAATGTATCTGGCTATCGATAAAATGATACTAATTTTTATGATATCATGACCGGGTATAAAAGTTGTCACATGCAGCACGCATAGTATTCGCAGAACGAGACCTTCGCACCTACACGTGTCGTAAAAACGGTCAAGCGAATTGCGTAGAATTTGCTTTTTTTTCATTCCATGTTACGGATTTATAATTGCAACGCAACCCAATGAAATTATTCTACGATCGATAAATCTGTAAATATTTTAATGCACATAGGTGCTAGTTCAAAATCAAGTCCGTAATAAATAAATAATCCATAATACTTAGATTGTAAGTATGTAATATTGTAAATATTAACCTAAAAGTTGTTGACTATGAAAAACGATGTGATCTACACGAATATTGAAATATTCTACAAACTCATTCATTCGTTCAATCATTCCTAACCTACAAGTTGTTATAATTAAAATGGAAAGCAGTTGAAGTAAAAAATTAATCAGATTAATTACAATATAAAATATCCTGTACAGACAGTAAAAAAGGTAAACTATACAATATATAGTACGTATATCTATCATATGATGTTGTGATATTCTTAAATTATCGTCCTCGTATAAAAATGTCTATGAAAAATGTGTATTTGAATTAGTTGAAATGGGTTTTGTTTGACATGGAGTGTAAATAGGATGGCGGTAGATTGACTTTGGTTCGACATAATGTGATGGAAGTTAATTTCACGCTCCAATTAGAAAATGAATGATACTAAGTATCCTGTCCTTCCTAACTGAGTAATTATTCGAAAATGAAATTAGATGTTAGGAAAGGCTCTCCCTTAAGTGCTAATGATAGTAGTCCGAGAATAATAATAACAAGTCCTTATATTGTGTTGTTGGATGGAATTAGATGGAGTCTGAAAGTATGTCGTTCGTATAGTATTTCTGTGTGGAGAGAGAGAGATAGAGATGGTGGGAGAGCTTTTGTGCAAATATTACATTTAACTTTGATCTCCTTCTCGCACTAATTCCAAGACAAAAGAAATTCCAGCACTAACCAGTAAAATAAAAAGTAAATGCCTTAGCATAAAAAATATAAGAAAAAGTCTTGTGCATCATGGCGTTCAGTTTTACTTGACTCCCCATCAGAACAGGAAGTACTTATGATATGTATACTGCTACTTATAAGAAGTATAAGTAAATAAATGTGAGGGCATAAGCTAAGTAGTCGTTGCAGTTAGCTGGGGGAAAGTCCAGGCCACAGCACGCATATAAAAATTGAATTTCTCCATTTTATTTTATGGTAAGCATTTAGCGAAGAGACAAACAGAGACTTGAAGGGCATTAAATAACGAGGCTACTAACTCGACTAATTTCATTTCACTAATTAGGGCATAGGAAGAGTCGGAGCTGCGGAGTCTCACTAAAAATTAATATTTAATTACTTACACACACTCTCTCTGACTAACTCTCTTCTTTCTGTCCGTCTGTCTGTCTAGCACCAACAACCAACACTCCCTCCTTGCATGCCCTCCTTTCTCTCTCTCTCTCTTTCCCATTTACTTACTGCAATGCACTACCTACTCCTCCTTTTCTAAATGAAATGCCCTATTCTTTCTCACAATTAGATATTCTAGTCTTACATCAGTTTAGTCAAGAGCCTTTTATTTATTAGGTCAGGTCAAGCATCTGAAAATTTAATTATTATTACATTGCACATCTCCCTCTCTCTACCCATACCAAACCAACTTCCTCTTTTCTCTTTTATTCCCATTCTTCCTTGCACAACTTTTTTTGGAATTCTCTAGAAACAGTCATTGTCATTACATTATACCATACACAATTATTCACATATATCCTAAAAATCCTCGGTATATATAAACAGATATCTGATGTTTTTTTGTGTGTATTTAGCTATAAAAATGCTACAATAATTAATTTCTGTGGAAGTAAATTCATGGATAGCTAGCTATTGCCACTACAAATTAAAATTGATATGCTATGCTGTACTACTTCAAAATTTATAGTATTAATAACATGGATTTAATAAACAGATAATTAAGTAGGGAATTGTGTTCTTTCTCTAAACGAGAATCCTGATAAAATATAGAGGACTATGGGCCATTAAGCGTTTAATTAGCATAAAACATTATAAAAGAGATAATTACTTACTAGTAGGTAATATTCTGGTATCATTCTCACTTTAATATACAACCATAATAATTTTAAGTAGATAGTAAATGAGAATTATATAAGGCTACTAGGAATGCTGCTTGAGTGTTCATTATCCTGTTTCCATTTGGGAATGTGTTCAAGCAACTTTTCCATAATATTTTTTACAAGGACTACGATATCTTTTTATCAAAGTATGCAGATATTTATGAAAGTATTGCTTATTTGATTGTAGAAAGTAAAGTTAAAAAATTTCTGTGTCATTTTTACGAGTGTGAACATTCTGGGCTAAAAGTCTTTGAGTTTGGCGTGGAGAAAGGGAAGCGTTGGCAGAGTAGCTAGATAACAATTCTCATCTTCAGATAAAAGAATATAGTTTTATGAGTATTTTCCTTCCTTTTCTCTTGCCTTGACTTTCGGGTGTGTTGTTGGAGGCAGGCAGGCAGGGAGTAGTAGTACTAGTTTTGTGCATAGTGTAGTAATGTTGATAGGCTTGGCATCTTTTCAGTTGTCTAAAACTCTTGGCTTCCCTCCTCCTCCTCCTAGCTGCTTTTCATCTTCAAGGGCTTTTTCAATGGAATTTTTTGTATTTACTCCTGTATAGTCGTAGTGAAGTGTAGTAGTAATAGTAGTGCAGTTGCTGAGTTCAGTTGAATGTGGTGGAGTGTGAGTGCTAAGGGAGCTACTTACGTATCTATTACAACTTACACCATGTATGCTCACTCGAGTCGACAGCCTTACTACTTGATGATGGTTGGGAACAGACGTGCAAAAGAATAGAGAAAACGACGGAGAGAGAATGAAGAAACTCACATACTTTCACTACTCACTACTTACTATATATACGTACGTATAATATTTGTACGTCGACTACTACTAGAAGAACTAATGCTCTTACACAAAACAACAACTCAACGCTTCAGTATTACTTTACTCAACTTTACTTTCTCTTCTTGCAATTTCGTAAATAGTGAATGAGGTTAGTATTCAGTCTGTTGGCTTACTACAGACAGACTCTCCTTTTCTACTATTTATATAGCTACATGCATGCTGCTTTGTTATAACATACTTTCACTGTCTTTCTCTTCGTTCTCATTCACCCAGTTCTTCCTTGCTTACAAATAGTCAAAAAGTTAGGTCAACTCTATAAACAATACATTAAGTATATATAGGGAAAGCTAATAAGCCTCCTCCGTCAATACAGTTCACTCATCCTCATGTCATGTCAGGCGCTAACAATACAAATGCTTACTAGACATTGTTACTGTTACATTTTGTGTATATACAGATAGATATATAACTAAAATTCTATACAATAGAGACAGGATATGTACGTATGTGCTCAAAGCAAGAGACTTTCACTGTGAAATGAGAAATAAGACAGAATGTGACCTGATATCTCCAGTTTACTTTTCACCAACTTTTAGTCCAACTCAACTGCTTTAGTTTACTACGAGTCGACTATCTTGCTCGACGTTGACTTGCCCTGCCCTCAAGCTATCAACTATCTAATAGACTAAACTACATTGTTCTTTAGCCCTTCCAGCACCCCTTCACCTCCTTTCTTTTCCCTACTTTCCGCAAAATTTTCTCAACGCAGCACACGAAAAGCGAGACTTCATCATCTCAGACTTCTATCCCACTTTCTCTTTGACTCTCTTTTCACAACACTCACATGTCAATGTAGACATAGACACTTTAGATAAATAATATTATTACCTCCTATCCATGTAACCTAAAACTCTTATTCTCTTTCCACCATAAATGCCCATTCACTTCATTTTAAACTTTTATACCCTTCTTTTCCTTAATTTATTTGTCTTTCTTTATTAGAAGGTATCTCTATCAAATTAGTTCAGTGGGTAACTGGAATGTAAAAAATTTAAATCCATTCGGATACCCGATACCGAGGAAATATCTACAAAAATCGGTATTAAAAATATTCAATATCAAATATCAGAATTGCAAGCAGTCTGGAAAATAGACAATTACACAACAGAACATTTTTTATTGTACAGTCGTAAGTTTGCATGTAGTAAAGAGAATATAAAATGATTTGAAATAAATAGGGAAGGGAAGTCAAAGTGTATTTATCGTAGCATGAAAATTGGGCCAGTTGAGCTGAACGTGCTGTTTTGCAAGGTAGTATTGTAAGTTGACAGACGACAGGAAGATACAATAGAATGCAAACAGTCGAATGAAGATATCTGGCTACCTACTTACATAGTTACCTAGAATTGTTAGGGAATTCAAGCAAAGTTGGTAGGAAACGAACGGCGTAGGTAGGAGTCGAGAGATGAGATGAATCCACATCCACCCAAGGAAACTTCTTGTTAGCTATAGCGTAACAAGATAGAAGATTTACTTATTGGGCTGAAATGAACTTGCAGTAAAAAAGAAGTTGCACTCACACAAATAGAGAGAGAGAGAGAGAGAGAGAGAGAGAGGAGTTGCGGAGAAAAAAGTTTGCTTTGTAGTTCGCCTCGCTATAATATATAAAAAAAAGGTATTTGTGTTTGGAAATAGGATAGGAGGTCAGAGTTGGATATCTAAATAGGAATAATGGGAATCCTTGAAGTAGTTACATAAGGTAAGTAAGGTGTTTCTGCTATTGTGCCTCCTATTCCTCTCCTCCGCTTATTTACACTTGGATACTATTTGTATTCTATTATCGTTTACAAATAATAGATAGAGAGAGAGAGAGCGGAGATGTGGAACTAAGAAACGGCGAATTTACAGAAACGCCACTAAATGTACGTACGTATCTCACTATATGCGCCAAAAACTCCGACATTCATTTGCCACCTTCTTCCCTAGCCGAAAAAAAAACCTACCTCGCCCTATACACAACTTTATTAGGCAAACTTCCTTTTCCTAAAGTGCAAGCAGTACATAAAGTTCTCCTTTCTTTCCCTCGACTTTTTAGGTCGCTCAATAAGAATCCATTTATGTATTTCCCATACAAGGATTCAGTCATTTCACAGTCGGCTTCCACAAATTTTGCACTCTCCACTCCACCACACCACGTCCAATTTCATTCCTTTACCTTAACTTTCCTGAACAATCACTTTCCCTACATCTCCCCTTCCCTTTTTTATCAGAACAAGAAGAACATCAGATTCAACATTTTTACCTACTGACACAACTTTTACGCTACATTCCCTAATTTCCTTTATTTCCACTTTTTTGATATTAAGTGCTTATTTAACGTTCATTTGTATTTAAACTATTTAGGGTTTATTGTTCTTCCCAACTATCAATGCAGATGTTTATCCGAAATTTACCTGTTTTCTGAATATATTTAAGTTGATAAATGTCTATGCTGACCTAGACTTAAGAATTCCGTGTAGGATTGCATTTTGCAACAATTTTATTGATTCTTTTCAATTTTCCCATTCTACCTACAACACACTTCAATTTCAATTATGTCGTAATTCAAGATGAAACCTTTCGCCCATTTTTCACAATGATGAAATGCTGTAATGAACATTTCACAATTGCTACAGACTTTCTGTATGCATGCGCTTTTGCTTGTTAAAATTAACGATCTTTATTTCCCTGTTCTACATACATTCAATTTTAATATGGCCTGTCCATATATCGAAATTGAGAACCTGCTTCTCCTTTGAGAAATGAGCATGGAAGAATGAATGTTCTTACACAAGACTGAAAAATTGGCTCCCTTTTTCCAACTCATGCCACTTTCTCGATGTGCTTCACATCAATTTCGTATGATCTATCGTTTTGACCAATGCACATACTTCAGTGATGTATGCATGAACATTCACGTTTTTCTCTTTTCATCTCTAGCTCCGAGCAGAATTCTTTTGATAAATATAAAAGTCCCTAGTTCGGCTCACTCAGCTTTCTGACTGGCTTTATTGAATCATGTAAATATCTACGTTAGGTACCTAGTTGGTAGTTTGACAATGAATCTTGAAGCTAGAAGTTAAAAATTTGTATTTCTGATAATCTTGACATTTCTATGTCGGCATAACATTCCAATTATTCAACTGCTAATTAAAATTTTACATGACGCATTTGACGAGGCTATGTCAATTGAGACCTCAGGAATTATTACGCATTGGTAGCTTTACCTTCTCCCATTTACATTCATACAGAAATTTAAAAAATCATTTCATTTTTAGCATAGAATATATAAAATATATGTACCATCTGTACAAGAAGGCAGAGAGTATATAAATCCATTGTTTTAAATTTTAGTTTAGGTACATGAGAATCTGTAGCATGTATATAATCAACCGTATGTCCTTTAGTTTAAGGTATTCCTTTTAGTATTGAGTGCAGAACTGCATCATATGGTAGTTTTGTGTTAAAAATATAAGGTATGTTAGATAAAATTGCTACGTGTTATTCTGCTATTACCTAGCACTTAAGACTTAAGCAAGGTAGTAAGTAATAACTAAGGCTAGAGCAACTCATCATCAAGAAATAATATTTTTACATTAAAAGCTTTCCCACATGTCGATTTTTATTAGTATTGTTTTGCAACAGAGTATATGCTCAGCTCACACAGATACCTCAGCTTCAATTGACTTTTCCGACAAATAAGAAAATTAGAGCAGGATGAACAGCTATAGTTAGTTTCTTATAAGACATTGCCCCATATGAGAAGTCATACTACATATCTGTGTAGATTTAACATTAAAATATACTTATAAGTGTGTATAAGGTATAGGTACCCTGTGAATAGGAAGATATACCTAGGTATATCTAGCAGAAATACTAACAATACATAAATGCAAAATTCAATGCCCCTTCATGTCATGTCATATTTCTACAGTATGATATTTAGTTTTAGCACAATAGTATAATAATAACGTAACAGGCTCTACTAAGAATAAGAGTGATAATGTGTAGCAGTTGTACAGTAGTACATTGCACACATGTTATGCTATTTAATTTGAGTGTAGTAGTAGGGTCGAAGTGCTAAAGGTATATACACAGATAATTCTATTGTGTGTACCTGTAACTATGTAGTATTTCATTAAAAGAAGGAAGACACAAGAATTGTTTATTAGAAGAGACAGGACAGGATGCTCTGTGTGAAGCAGCAAAAGAAGTGTGGCCGTTAGAAACTGAAAAATCATTAAAGCCTTCACTTTACTGTATAGTTTACCTTAGCTTAGATTATTACATGCTCGTTTTGAGTAAATCCAGAGCAGAGTACTATTTACTAGTAAATAATAAGTATAAGAAGGATAGAGGAGCAACATTACAAACTACATAGTTGCAGATAGAAAATACAGGTTTTTTCTCTCGGCTTCCTTTCCTTCCACGACGACGGCTTTCCGCTTGTTTTTTTGTCATTAAGTTACTCACACTTAAAAGCACATAGCTCTAACATTATACGTATGTGTTGTGTGTGTACAAAAGCTAACGCATGGCTTCACTTGGTTTACTAAATACCTTCATATTTCATAGAGACTGATTCGATTGTCTGTATTGTTATTGTTGCACCCCTCTCTAAATGATATGAGGGAGTGTGAGAATGGGACGGATTGAAATAAAAATTATGAGCAACTAAACAACTGCAACGGATGTTCCCTCACACTCACACACTCATACATCAGCAACTAAACTAAACAGGACAAAAGTCAGATTTAAGTTTCATCGTGGAAACTCCTATCTGCAACAGAACAGCACTAATCCTTATCAACTTTTGAACAATTGCTTCTACTTTATATTAATCCTGAATAATTTATAAATATGCATGTAGTGTATGTAAATAGAAAAATAAAATAAATACACACACACACCTGTAGATTAGGAGGCTATGGTTGTTATAGGTGGTGCATGGATGGTGGTGGTTAGCCGTGTATTTAAGTGCCAACTGCCAACCTTCTTTGAATTTTTAATTTATACTGAGCATTAGCATTTAAATTTGATATGGTTCACTCTTTATTGTATTGTAGCCAGAATTTTATATTATGCAGTTATGCGTGTGTATTTGCGTCTGAGCTAAGAATGCTGTCATTATTTTCTAGGTTCATTGTAAATTGGTAATAGTGGGAGATTAAAGTAGCCCTTGGCTCATTATTAGTACCTAGTTTGCGTTTTACTTTATTACTGACTCTGCTGGCTGATGCTCTATTCAATTGAACTGTTGGGATGAGATCGTTTGGCCTCTTTGTATATTTGGCCATGGCCAAAACATGTAAAGGAACTTAATTTCTCTGTGTAATAAAGCAGAGCTTAATATGGAGAGCGAGGATTAGTTGTATTTAACTAACTCTTCTCTCCTACACTATTTATTATTGCTCATTTGGGATTTAAAATACCTTTTCGAGACTAGATCTTCATTCATATAGACCTAAACATCATTAGGCTATCACTGGACATAGATTTAGCTGCATATAGACATGCTTAAGCTAAAACTATTATAAATTACACTGCTTTATTTAGCTGTATAGGGATGTTTAAGGCTATGAATAAAAGCCATTCCATTTACATGTACTTTATATTTAGGTTGTTATGTTGGCGGCTTTAGATAGCACTGCATTTCATTTTCCATTCCATTTCTACAAGTTTATGATGAGGTAGGCTAATGTAGTTTAGTGCTACATCAAAGGCTTACGTAGTAAATTAAGTGCGACAGGCCATTACCTATGTCCATTTCTATGCTTATTATTCTAATAGAATCCCATTGTATATCATTAGAGACTTTTCTCCCGATTAAATGAGCATTACGATATAAGATGAGCTTCTGTTCAAACATTTCTGTGCATGCCGAGATGCATTCTGTCTGTCTGTTCTGTGGAGTGGATTGGGATTTTCGACGTGCCTTATTTGGTGGGCGGATGATTATTATTTATAACCAAGTGAGGCAAACTCAATTCCCATTCAATTCACCATTCCCTGGCCATGGATTAACAACTTCCCTTGTCAAGTGTAAATAGAAATCCTTTGATTTGCTTCAGTTGCGACTGCATCTTATTCACATCCACCATAACAGCATCCATACATACATACATAAATAAATCCAAAAGTGTATTCACGTAAGTCAAGGGAAGCCCGTGGCCAGGATGAATACAAATAGTACAAGAACACACTTTTAATCAAATCCAATCCCATATGCGAGACAAAACTCAACTTTGATTAATCACTCTCAGTAAATGTCTATGAGCACTTTACTAATAAACTAATGTAAATCTCTCTCTCGTCATCCTACTATGACGTCCATATACATACCTACCTTTAACTCAAAGAACATTTGATGCTCGAAGGCTAATCACTCTTGTTAATAAAACAAAGTCAAGTCTCCTTTCGAGAAAAGAGAAGCTTTCATTGAAAACGAATTAACTTTTAATTGAATCGTTAGTTCATTAAGCAATAGATGACACAAGACAAGGTACCTTACCTCTTAGTTAAGTACCTGACTCTCTTTTACTACTCTCCTTCTCTAAATTACATTCTCTCAAAGACACACTTGATTTATTCACTAATACAACGATGCAATTAAATGGCAATTCTATTTTGGATTTTGCTGTCTTTAGCAAAAACTTCTGCTTGGCAAGTTCTACTTAAATTGCAAACAAGACATTTCAAAGCGTTTACATTTTTTTAATAAATTAAATTTTGTTTTCGCTAATATTATGAATTCATTAACATACTCGTAATCTTAGCCTGCAAGCAATGTTACCTATATATTATATATCAAAAAACCGTTTTTAATTCTTGCTGCTAAAATATATTTATGGCCTTTATAAGCATCAAAATACAAAATGACTGTATTTCATAAGACACTATTTAGAGATTTGGTTGAACCGTTGGTGGAACTTGACACGAAAGCTTATCATTAATTTTAGTCTGTGTCACTTTCCAGCTTTTTTAGTTTGATCTTGAATTCATGTAAGTGAATAAGTGAGCAGAAGAGTAAAGTCATTGTCAGATATTTCTACGATAGTCATATTAGGAGAAGAGCAAGTAAAAGAGGGCCAGTGTTAGTGAACAGTGGTTCTCGTCAAGATTTTTTTAACAATGGAACAATTACACTAATGCCATTGAGTCAATAATTCAGTAAGAATAACACAGTAGTAAGATAGAGTAATGGTGCAAGGAAACAAATGGTCTTTTGCTCTTTGTGCTCCGTCTCGCTCGGCCTCCTCCTGGACAAAAGCCGGTGAAATGCAATGGAACAAAACAGAAGTGGAAAGAGTTGACTTGAGTTGACTCGACTAACAATTCATAGATTCCTTCATCAGATCCACAATGAAAAGATTTCATGGGATGTGAGAGAAAAAACTTGCCAGCACTTGCTTGAAAGGAATGCAATGCATTAGTTGCATTGCACACATAAATAAAGACCACTCTTTCCTTACATATTCCTCCACACTACAACATCATCTGCATTGTGTACTCTATCTGACGGCAAGAGAAAATATTCAATCTCTATAGGCACTATATACAAATGCCAGTAAGAGAAATTATAATCAACCATTACAAAACGCGGGCATAACAAAGTAGCGCAAATACCATCGCCAAGCTTGTCAATCACATTTTTCTATTTCCAACCAACAACTTCCTTTTGAGTAATAAAACACGCATACAAAATATGAGCGAACTATCTTACCCCCTTTGCCTTTTTCGAAAATTTTTGTACCCCTTACCCAAAAGGGTTATGGCCAAATTTTAAAATTAAGCATTCTTTTTTACTTCAAAAGTGTTGTACTAAGTGTTTAGCGAATTATCTTAATCCATTTATTTAAAAAATAGAAGTTTTTGAATTATTTTATTGCTCTCCCCAATAGGAGTGTGTTTTTTATCTCTAGATCAAGTGTAGAAAATGTGCGGGAATTATTATTCACGAGTTGTTGGCTACATCCACACACAGACAGACGGTTTGAACTGTAATATAAAGTAGCGTCCGTAATTTTATAATGTTTATATAAGGAGAAGTGTAAAAGTAAGCGTTCATTGAGTGAGTGCATTGCATGTGCATCTTTGTAAGAATTCTTAAGATCGTTAGGCTGGCTGCTTACTGACAAAGCT
>JABASI010004820.1:0-13343 GCA_019776505.1 Tomocerus nigrus | reverse complement strand
TATAGTATAAGTCCTTTTATATGTATGTAAAAGTTGAGCAACAACAAATGATACATAAGTCAGGCGAAGCCGAGTCAAGGCAAGTCAAGCCAGCAAGAAGAAAAAATGTGCGTCGTGAATAAAATAGCACATAGTGTAATGAATGGAGAAAATAGGCAAACTACCTAAAGGAGTTGACACATACTTTTTCTTCCTAATGCGAAACTACTCAGGGTGTTCAAAAATAACATGCTCACACTTGAAAAATTGAAGGTTTGTTTTTGTAAAAAGAATCCAAGCTACTCATAGATTGTGTAGCAACGGCTCACACTGTATTCCCTTGAAATAAGAATGATAGACTAAGACAGAGGGAAAATAGAGTAAAAAATTAAAGCCAATTTTGAGATCAGATTGTGAGGGTAAAAGTGGATAGGCTTAAAGATATAATGGGAATTTCAACGGGAAATAGTTGAGCACTTGAAAGTGCGTATCTATCTGTGGCGTTGCTCTCTGGCCTCGCCTACTTCAAGTCAAAGTGTACATTACGCAGAGAGGAAATAAAATAAATGGTCCTAGATCATAATGTAAACGAGAGAAAGAAAGAGAAGGCGGAATGTTCCGTGCGGTTTGGCGTGTTGAAGAAAGTTCGCTGCCTTGCGAATAAGTGACGGAGCAAAAGTGAAGGAAGCAGATGCCATCCTTTATAGATAATAGATTTTCCGCATAAATCCTCAAGCTCTGCACTGAACAGACACTAAAGCAGATTGGTCTTGGATGATTCCTTCCGTTTCCCTCATCTCATTCTCATGCCTAAACATTAGTGGCCATATAACTTCCCACCTTGCTATACCTATACCTACTATTCTTCCTTATAATATTATAATCGCATGTATAATAAAAGATACTATTGCCCAATCCTGCTCTCAGCCACATTACAATACATAAGTAATAAGTGCATACATACATACATTACAGTCTGTCGTGTAATGGCGGTGTGCAAAAGATAAGTGTGAGAGTGCGGCAGTGAGGGAAGCAAGTGTAACGTGTAACATGGCTATTTGTATTAGCGTGAATTGCCCTTCCACTTAAACTGCGTTCCCATTCTAAAGAACTGACGAATATTGCGATAAGAATTTGATGGCTGCTTCCCAACTTCCCACTCTTGCTTTACTACTCCTATTTACTACCCGCCAGAAAGTGTACAGGGTAGAATCTAGTGAATATAATGGACTTTTGCGGTTTATGCCTAAAAGTCCCTTAGTAAATTGGCTAATTTTCTACCCGGCAGACATCCATGACGGATGGACTTGGAATATTAATCAATGATTACATTTTATAAGCATTATTAGTTTAACTATCTTTTAGTGTCATTATTACTGTCAGGCTCGACTTGACTTTATCTCATGCATTAAATCACGGAAAATTAATATCCTTTCTTCACGCTCCTTTCCAATTACAAGCCATTCTAAATTCTAACACTCAGCTATCACGCTTTTATAGCATCATTATACTCAAAAATCCACTTCTGCACCCTATTCTGTGCAACTAACGAACAAAATTAGATTATATACATACTTAGGTATTCCAATTACCTTTCCTTTACATACACACCTACATAATGCAAAACGAGAGAACCAAATTAAAAATGAATATTTATTCACTCTTGTTTATCTACAGCACGACAGACATAATTCTTCACTTTAATACTTATATGTACATATTTTACGGCTGCTTATTGCTAATGCTTTCGATGCAATAAATCAGCTAATCCATACTGGATTTGATATCCATTCATTTTAACAAAGTATAGTATAATGTTCGTAGGAGTGAGTATTGAGTAGGGGTACCTAACACAGGTACGTCAAGTTTTTGACATAAAAGAGTTGGTAAGAGAGTAAAAAGATTTTCCTTGTAGATAAACGGGATTTAAAAATGTAATATGCGAGAGAGAGTTGACTGACACAGTTAGACTACTTTTTCCAGAGAAAATGTCTAAAGAATTTATAAAAGAGTATGTGTTATTGCAAGAGGCTAAAAACGATGGAAAAGTAAAGTGGAAAGAAGGAGTAGGTTGTTGGATGGATTGGGGCTGACTAAAACGTAACGGTAATAAAATTCAGGTCACCTGTCCTGACTCTGTTCTGTCTTTCATTCTTCTCTGAGTGCAATAAATACAGATAGCTTTCTCTTTTCCAACAAAGATTCAGACTCCTCATCATCATACGTAGAACGTGACAGGAAAAATGTAATGGAAATATTTTCCTAGCAAATAGTGCAGATAGAGACAGATTTAACGTTACCTACTACTACTTACTAGTTCCTACTTCTGAAGAGCGAAGAATAAAATATATGGGATATCATAGACGAATACTACTACTACTACTACATATACTTACTATAAATATATAGAAAATATTCTCTATGTACTTACAGTCCTTTGTCAAGGAGCCAAGAAGGATCTCGCTCTTCAGGTCGCAAATCTGCATCATTGAATCCACACTTTCGTCTCGCTTCAGCTTGCTTCTTCAACCACTAGAAAATACAAAAAGCTTCTATTGGTACACAAGACAGAAGACAAGAGATCAATCTCTCAATACATTTATAAACTAAGACAAGACTCTATGAGATGGGATTCCATTCAATTCATGCATATGGACCACCAGCTTTCTCTTTCTCTTTTACTTTATACTCTTTTACACACATTGGGAATGTGGAAATACTCCTTTCTCTTTTCATCCTACATTCTGTCTATGGATTTATGTGGGACTCCCATTTTTATATATACACTCTCATACACATACTTATAATATAAAAATCGACTTTATGCACTATGGAAAAGACAGCATTTCACTCCAGTTTACAGCGACTTGGCTTTTCTTTTGCAAATTTTTCTTCTAACCTTATACCCACAGATAGGTTTTACACGGCTTATTGTGCACAGCGTTTGTTATTCTAACTTTGTAGAACGACATATCTATATGTAGCCATATTATAATAAGCGACAAAATTCAGTTCCGTGATCCTTCAGACTTATACTACATTGATTCTTGAAGTTTTTATAGGAAAGCAAAAATTCGTAGGTACTCTTTTTTGGTGTGATTTCAAAATAATTATTTCAAATTCTTCTTCAAAATTTTGATGTGCTTTTGGTATTATGAGATAATTTTTGGTGCTACTTAAATTTCGACATGACCTATGAGTAGAAATTCTATATGAGGTTTAACTTTTTACCCTTTTTCTCTATAAATGCTAAAGAAAAGCTCGAAATCTCATGTCTACCTTCCATTTTAATGCCAGTCCCTTATATATTATTCAAGTTTAGCTGAGAGCTAAATCTGCTTTTCTACAGATATAATATACTAAAATCCTACAGATGATGTCTCCTAGAGCTAACTTGACGAGTTGACTTGACTCGTCCCACTGCAACTTGCCAAGGATGAGCATTTTCATTTACTTCAACATGGCCATACAAGAAAAATGACGCACTAAAGACATTATACCATACCTACTGCATCATTATTACGATGAAACATTATTTGTGGCATTTAAAGCTACTCTTTCTATCTGTCATCCGAAATTCTTTAGTTTCTGACGTGTGTACTACGTGGGCCAGTAATATTTCCTATCACGGCACAACACTAATTCCTAATTTTTTTTAATTGATTCATTGAAAAATTATCCTAACAATTGTTATCATCTTGGTGAGACGTCCAGAAAGCTATTACAGTCCATCTCCGATAAAGCACTAGGCAATAATAGTAGCATGGGTTATTAATAAGGATATCTTTTCATGCAAACTTTATGCGAACAGTATATTCAGAATCCCTTCCAATCTCCAAAGTAAAACAAATCGTAAAGTACATAGTCAGTCAGTCGTACGTATTATCTTCCGTCAAAATGTGTGAAGTAAGCAATTCAGTATTACAACGACATACTGACTGGTATGGTATCTTTTCTGTGAAAAGAGATCCATGTGGAAAACTCATATTTTATTCTTGAGCCTCCGATTACTGTTTGGAAAGTATATGCAAACATTGGGTTTCCAAATGCACACCTTCCTTATATAGGTATACGTGGTCTAGACTAGGGAGATATGTTCCTAAGTCACACGTATGTGTACAAGTGCACACATGCATAATATAGAAGGGACTATAGTAAATATTCTTCTGTTATATTTCACTTGAAAGAATGTAAGTCAAAAAAGTCAGTTCTACTACAGAATCCGACAATCTTGCTACTTAGACATACACTGCAAAGGGAGGCTAGAAAAGAAAGCCCTTCTTTAGTGTTTTACTATCTCATAACCATATTACACACATATATTAAACATAAAGCCGAAAGGGAAGCAAGAAAGAAATGTTGAAGCGTCCCATCCTTTACTTAAGAAATGTATGGATACGATTTCTCATATGTTCAAGCTTATTACTTGCTCTTCACTCCTTATGTAATGTCATGCCATGCATTTATTTGGTTTCATCGTTTGGGCCCATAGTTTCTAAATATTTGTCCATAGTCAATCTTCATATTATTATATGATATTTTTTTCTAAAATTCAATTTTGTAAAATGAAAATGGAAATAAGTAAAGCTGCAGAAAATCCTTGAAATCTTCTGCCGAAGTCTCTTTGTGCTTTCCATCCAAACAATGAAAGCGAGAGTATGTTTACGTCTCCCCTCCTAGCTTTGATGAGAATATAATACTTTCAGCCCCTAAACAAACTGACACCTATCACATATATAAATATGTACATAGCGTAGCCCGTCAAAAGATCTCGGTAAAAACACCTCCGTAAATAACACCTCGAACCAAAAAAATTGCCACTAAAAAGACCTTAAGCAATAGCAGTCTCTGAGTAATATGACATCATGCTTCAAAATACCTTGATCGCAATGACCTATCCGATAACACCGAGGTTAGTTAGTTTAGGTTAGATGAGGGTAGTTTAGTTTAGGTTGCGTTAGTTTCGATTAAGTTAGATTACGTCAGGTTAGTGTATTTGCCGGATTTGATTTTGACCGAGGTGTTTTGACGCATGACGTCTGGTTGGGGTTTTTTAGCGAAGGTCTTTTTGATCCGAGGTGTTTTGACCGAGGTGTTTTTGCCGGGTTCTTTTTGAAGTAGAACCGTATACATATACACATATAGTTTGGATTGAAAATCACACATGGATGAAACTACAAACTTTTAACTCCCATCGCTTTAGAGATTTTTCTACGAACAAGTTAGGGAGGATTCTGGCAATCTATAAACAGATTTTCTTTAATATTGAATAGATCCTCATATTTTTATACTTACCATAGCCAACTATAGGCTATGGTTTTATGTTTCGTAAACAATAACCCAGAGGGTTACTCTTACTCAAATTAATACTATACTGAGTTTTCTGACAAAAAGCAATGTGTTATTAAAAATAAATCTATTATCGAAAGTCAAAACAAATCTGCAACATTACTCTTATTTGTTAGTAATTATTTACATGCGTGTATACATAGGTCTGTACTTAAGCGTAGACCCCAAAAATGATTTTTCTACAGTGATAAGTATGTAACCGAGTAATCAAACGCACCAAAGTCGTACTTTTCATAAACACATTTTCTTAAGATCGGCAGCATATTTAATATTTCATTGAATTAATGTTGAAAAATATTTATTGAGCCCAATTAACTGTAGGAATCCCATTGATGAAAAAGTCTACATCTTGTTATAATAAATTCATTTGATCTACACTCGTATAATAGTATACCCATTATAGGTACCTACGAACTACGAACTATCTTCAAGATATAGTATAAAAATTTCGCAGGATAAGTTATAAGAATTCGTTTTCCAAGAAAAAAATAATGCCGGCACTTTGGATAAAAGAAGAGAAACTTGGGTTTTACGATCCCTCTCGAAAATAATAACGCAAAATCATATTTTATGTAGAGTAATCCATTGTGATTGGAAGGCAAACAGCTTTAGCCTTTCGATTTTATCAAATAACTAGTTACGCGTAGGAAAAAATAGCGAGATTACTGGAGTAAATAGCAATTGACTAGATATACACTTATATAAGTGGGAGATGTAGTAACATAACAATGCTACCTACGTAGAAAATTACTATTCGCTAATAATATTCCTGCTAGCTTTATAAAATACTGTTTGTGTACTCATAGTTCAAACATAGCGTAGGGTGCTTCCTTGTGGACAGTACTAGGGTGGTATAAGCTAACCGAACGCTAGAATAATTTATCTATATTATATAATTTTTGGCAGGGCAGACAAAGTGTATCTCTGTGTGTCTGTATCTTTCTGTTCTGCTAAAGTAAAGTAGTGCTGTATGATAAAATAGAAAAGAGGAAGAGCGAGAAGGGATTCGAGCACTTTTCTATCCTATTACACGCTTTTGTGCAACTTAGCGTTGCGTTACGATACGATGCTTTCCATCTTTCGCTTCTCCTAGTTATTCTCCGACTTGGCATGCTAAAAACAATCGAATCGCGAACGAAACGAGAGAGAAATGAAAATAGAATTCCATGTCATTCTCATGCTCACAGTGAATTTATATACTAATATATAGTAAAGCATTGTAATCCAAGGCTCTTTAGCTATAGTCTCTTTGCCCGTTCGCTAATGCAAAGCAAATACAACAAAAGGAATCACAAATAATAATATGTATCTCTAGTCTAGTCAACCAATCCAATCTATTCCAAAGGAACAACAAGAAATCTAACTGAACTAAACGAGACGAAGCAAACCTCTGCTCTTTTGTCAAACCGGAGCCAAGCCAGATTCAACAAAACAGGGAAATTGCGTAATGCGGTTTCGTTTCGTTACCCCTACTCTCCCTCTATATAAATACACATTACACAAATAAGGCAATCTGCCTCGACTACTTTCCCAAAGTACATACTTACTTATTACATGGGAGGAACTGTCTAAGTGCACACATATTACACACAATAGCTACAAAGAAGCGACGCTAGTGAAAGCATCCAGGTACTTTACCTATTATGATGTATGCCTTTATTGTGTTAGTTCCTTGGCTTATAAAAGGAAGACTACAACAACTTTCTCGTCTTCACCCAAAGAAATACTTGGAAATGCTAAGAAAGGTTTTCTGTTGTGTCTTCCCTTGTTTGCTCGCTCACGTCTTTGCGGTTGACTTTGCTTTTACTTACTTTCCTTAGCTTTCTTCCCTTTCACCTGTTTAGATCCTCTATTTCTATGTCTGCCCAGTCTGTAGATAAACCTACGGTAGTAAACACGCTTTTATTGCAAAAAACAAAGAAACACTCTTAGTGCCTGCGCCCAGAGACAACTTTTTCAACTATGACATTATACCCGTTTATATATTGGACAAGGATGACATATAT
This sequence comes from Tomocerus nigrus, assembly GCA_019776505.1. NCBI lineage: Eukaryota > Metazoa > Arthropoda > Collembola > Entomobryomorpha > Tomoceridae > Tomocerus > Tomocerus nigrus. Next base: position 6,009 of record JABASI010004820.1, on the reverse strand, counting down.
AGCCTATTGTTTCATCACTTTTAGCTTACACCATCCATACATATTATGCCTATGCCTTAGATATTTCACTAAGGAATTTCAAATATTGTTAAATTGCTTGCTACTATCGATATAACTTTTGAATATTTCACTTTTGCCTTTTCATCTCTTTGACACAATTTGTTTATAAAATATGAAGAAACATCATTAAGTAATCAGAGATCAGACGGAACTAGGACAAAGTGCCACTCACTTTTAGTAACCAACAATTTAATATCCTAATTTACATTGATACCTAGCTCTTTTAGCTTGCTTTGGTTTGGAGCAAGAAGAGAATTAGTCACGTAACACATCGTAAATGGAAGCAAATACATTTTTTATCCTGCTTATGTATTATTCACTGGTGACATCACAGATCAAAGTGTGTGTACAGTGTACATAGACATTAAAATAAATAATGCTGCAGATCCAAAGTATATATAAAACCTGGAATGCGTATGATGCGCAATTTTTATTTTTAAAACGTTAGCATAAATGTACCCTTGCTTGAACATAATATGCATTTTATCACGCACATACCTCTGCTACGAGCTCATTAAATATGCTGTCGCCGTCTAAGAACTTTTTATTAGATTTCTTTTTCAATTTTTACCTCCAAAATCAAGTTTACTAAACGAAAATATTTGTGGATTGCATTGCTAGCAAGGCATTTTTTCATATTTAATAGGCACCAGTTTACTTTTTACCTACCCATAGTACATACTTGTATCCGGCACCCATCTATATCACTTTCACCATGTAAATGAATTTTCTCTTTTGAAGTAAACTCTATGTTTCATTTTAAATTAGCTTTTATTCAATCAATTATTCATGATGCTTGGTTATTGTACTTGTACTTCTTTTAGGGCTAAAATGGCACTCACAATTGACGAGCGGACCGAAACCGTTAGGTTGTGGCACAAATTATGTCAACCAGAAAAGTGGTGGACGAATTCAGTCGCATAGGCAGGCACCCAGGTAAAAGGGTATGTCGTTCAACGATATTAGCCACCTTCAGTCGCTTTAATAAAACAGGATCAGTGACCATTGTGAAATCAAAAAGACGTAAGATAGCTACAAATGAAAAATAGGATCCCACAAAAGACAGGCAATATCTCTGACAGAATTGTAAGGTCAACATATTGAACATTTATAATCAACAAAATTCTTATAAGGAAATAGGTATTTTAAACAAAACGACCATCCTGATTGCTTATACATGGTGAAAGTTATATGGATGGGTTTTCGTGCCGGATACTGTATATACATAACTGTTAGCTGTGCATCAAATAGCATTTCATTAGAAAATGGTTCATATTCATAGCGTACTTAGTACTTGAGTATTGTGCACACATCCATTTTTAGTACCAAATGTCTAGTATGGTAGTATAATACGCTTACTATACTCCAGGTTTAGAGTATTTGGCATTTGGTTTGGTGAATAGGTAAAGAATAAACTACTTCCAATGCAGTATGTAAGAAGTAGGCGTAAACTCGACTTACTTATGACAAGACACGTAGGAGGAAAACTTCCCACGTCACATTAGAAAGTTAATCTTAAGTGACACTGTTAAGTTACATTACATAGCGGGATGTGAGGGAGGGTTAGTCAAGTCAGAAACAGCGCATTATATTTACACTAGTTGTATATTGATGTCAGAAATATGTGTTGTGTAAATATGATACCCAAAGAGACAACATAGACTATGCTTCAGTAAGGACTAAAATTAATTATGTGAAACAATTATGATTTGCTAGAGATAAAGGGATGCGGTACCACATTCGTATTATCAAAATCAAGTCTCTGCCTCACGTAGCACTACTAAACAAGTCTTCTCAAAGACAGACTCAATATTAGATTGGAGGCACGGACACGGCATATATAGAGTCTCACTTGGTGCACTTACTTACTTATTTACACAAACAGAATATAGCTGTACACAGAGACAGACACATAATATTACCTAAATAGAGACTTTAAGAGATAGCTACTATTATTACGACACAATATTATGTGATATATATTAAGTTAAGTTAGTTAAGTTTATATAGGGAACACCCACAGAGTTTGTATTAGAGTGTAGGTAAAATCTAATGTTACAAAGCGCATTGCTGCTGTTCACACATGACCTGCTAAAGTTTTCAACTGTAAAAGGAGAGCAAGTCAAGTAAAGTGAAAGAAGGGAAGCCACGAGGTGCTTTCATCTTCTCATTCGCATCAGAGCCGTAGAATACATAAACAATGGTGAAATATTAGAGGAAAGTTGGAATGAAAGGAGGGAAGGGAATGGTATAATATGTCTGCTACAATAATTCTAGTCGGAATAAGTATATGTGTATACATTGAGGATTTATATTCATTATATCGGATAGGAAAGCGAACCTCAGCTTCTTCCGCAGCTTGTGACTCCCTGGAAGGCGTTGGGAATTCTCTGGCAGTGAAAGTGACAGAAATTCGTCCGGGTAGTCGTATAGGGATTTCTGTTGGCACGTCACCATTACCATCCCCGTCACCTTTCCCCATAGAAAAGTTTCTAGTGGTGAGATCAGAGCGGGACCAAATGGCCGTATCATCTGTAACAGAACGTAACACGACACACTACTATAATGACGCAAACAAAAGATGAGGACCAAGTGTTGATTTAGTTGTTGTAGCTAAAGAAAGAAGATTCTGGCTGCCAGATGAAGAACTTCACTTACTTTCCGTTTCACAGCAGGCCAAGTTGGGTTTAGTAGTGTTAGCTTTTGCTTTGCCCGACGTCCTAAGATCATCGTGTTGATGATGGGAGTCGAGAGTAGAGAAACTAGAGCAAGTACTTGATGGATCGTCATTTCGACGGACTGTTTCCAAACTTTTTGACGGAACCTGTGCTTGTGGGAACTTTCCTAGGGAGTTGCCTCCATTTTCCTCCGACTGGCTACAAGTACAAACATCACGAGCATTGGGACACAGCTCACATTCTATTTTCTTTTTTGAATTCTCATCGGAGAGTGAGAGAGAAGGACCAGTTCGAGTGCTACCATTTCCTTTGTTTACTTCCACGACTTTCTCCATTGAAGGACAGTTCCCTTGTTTACTTCCCCCGACTCTTGATGTTGATGTACACAAATGACGGCGATGCTCTTCTTCTTCTTTCACTTCCCTCCATTTATCCATTTCACTCAGGGCCTTTGTTCTCTCAGCATTTTTGATGCTAGCTATTCGTTCTCTCTCCTCCTCATCCAGACGAAGCTGCTCCTGCACTGTCATTTGTTTCTGCTCATGACGTCTCGCTAAATTAGAAATTTTCACCGTTTTACTTTTACTTCACTACTCCAAACAGTCGCTTATTATTACTAGCTACATATTACAATATAATTTTCCCCTGCCCAATCATACCATATTAATACTACTAGCAAGCTCCATTTCATTAATTGTGCTTCCGCCAGAATTACTTACTAGATTTAATTTGTTTTAAATACTCTTTCCCATCACAATTTCACTTGTAAAAATACATTCCAATATTATATAAAATGGCTTGACATGTTTCACTTATTATGATATGTTTCTAAATCTAAATTCTTATATGAAACATGCTATTCAATATATCAAACTATGAAAATCTAGTTTTAATCAAAGTGGCGACTTGGCGAGTATAGTGATTTCTATTTCACGAATATCGTATATACGTATTTGTAGTATGAAATGAAGTTTAATAGGTAAATTCTTGTGAAGTTCATTCCAATAATCATTCAGCGGTACACTACAAGACTACAATGCCATTATCAACTGTAAAACATTACAATAATTTGATTACAAAACGAGAATCGATAGGTATATTAACAAAAAGAAATGTTTTTCTTACCACAAAGTTTGACAAAGGTATTTTAGACAGTTTAAACAAAGCAGAAATAATTATGAGTGCAGAAGCATCATAGTAGCACATAAAGTGCAAAAGAGTAGATGTAAAAAACAAAATTAACTCTGTGTGATGACAAAACCGCTTTATGTGCAATATGCGAATACGAGTGAAAGCATAGCTCTAATGTAATGTAGCATAATGTGTTACATTGTGCATTAGGAATGAAAGGGCCAGATACATAAAAAGAAGCAAAGGAGAAAGAAAATGAAATGAAAAACATAGTCTTTGATATGATATTCAACTGTGTCATTTTCAATCCGACGTTGCTTAATACGCACAGTGCCTCTGGCTTCTACCACTAAAACTTCCTTATAATATATGAAAAAGTGTTCGGAACAATAGCACACTGGTGCATTCTGTCTACGGGTATATGTATCAGTACAAATGAATGTAAAGGAAAAGAAGGTAGAAAAACAGACGTAACTTCTTCTAGAAGGATGAGGAAAAGAACCCCAACTCAGCAAATGTTCGTGGAAGGAATCAGTCTGCCCATTTATGCATTCATTCACTTTCCACTTTAGAAAAACTTTAGTTTTTTTAACACAAGCAAGCCGGAAGCTAGCTAGGAAACACAAGGCGCGAGTAAAAAGTGTAGGGAAAAAAGTGAAGAGGAACTGGAACGTCTTCGGTTGACTGTATACTGTCTACTTATCCATGTCTTGCATATCTTCCTCCGTCGCCTCCTCTCTTTTGCTAATGTTCCCTTTCTCACTCTCACTTCCAATCTTAGCATCTTCTATAATTGAAACCTAAATTTTTACGAGCTCCTAACTTACAAGACTACTCTGTATTTTGCATACATCTCTCTCCACAAACGCACAACACCCTGTTAACTATTTCTTTTCGAAACTAGCAATCAAGAGCTTTATTTTCCAGAGAAGACTTTCTGTCGCTTATGATAGTGTGGAAAAGCGGGGGAGATGCTCCGTTAAAATATGCACAGGATAATGTTCCTGTCCTGTCTTGTCTCTTCCCAACATACTACATACGCACTCTGTCCTAAATTTGCCATAGTGTACTAGCTTCCTTGTAAACGACCTGTTCCTAAAGACCGACGACATAAAACATAAGATACAACTCAGCTTGGCTTTCCCTTTGCTTTCCCCACGCTTCAATTTATGTTCTTCGCTTCGGTTCCCAATAAAGATTTCTCAGACAAGCCATGTCAAACCCTATGCATTTCATGTTAAGAACAAATGCTATCTTCTTCCTTCATATTGCACACTCAGGATATATTCTACAGACTACAGAGAAATGAGAATTAAATTCAATTCAAATCCACTAAATGTATATGCCACAATAAATTATACCTTTTTACAATACTACAATAGGTACCTACACAAAATCTATAGCTATTTCTCTGCTAGACAACGTAATTTACAGTGACCTCGCGATAACTTTCCTCGACAAAGCCCAAGTTAAACCAATTAGCAAAGTTAATGCTTCACCAATTATTTAACTGAGCTTGTTATTATTCTATCGTGGCCTACTACATAATCCCAATTATTTTCACTTGTAATAGCAGCCTCTTAATTATTTCATTTCAGAATTCATACCGTTCTAAATTAACATTTAAGACTATGGAATTAAGAAAAGTAAACGTTTGAAAACATGAACCCAAAATTATCTTCTTTGGTTAAAGAGCGCTTATTAGAATTGGAACGCAAAAGCCCCCAGTGAATTCTTCGTGTATTATTATTAATTATTACAATTTTGCTTATCTTCATCCCAAAAACGTAACTACCTATACCGTTTTTCTAGTTTCACAATCTCACAATCAAATTAGCAAGGCAGGATTTGATAACATCCTTTGATTGAACGTGCAGTGAAAAATAAATTCATAGAAAAACAAGAGTAATTCTTTTCGTTCTTGACTGAGTGGAGATAAAAGATTTCCACAAAGGAATGTAATTGTAGTGAAACTAATGAAAGAGATTTACTGGTCGTCTTGTTCTGTGGGATATAAACCAAGTAGATACCAAAAATAATGCTTTCTCTTTCGCTAGACTGGGTATATGGAAAGCGTAATGGAAAAGTAGATATGTAGACAGATAATAATACACACTAGATTCCCTGTTTGTATAAAACA
>JABASI010004819.1:0-13345 GCA_019776505.1 Tomocerus nigrus | reverse complement strand
TAAAGTCAAACAAGTGAAAGGCAGTAATATCTTTGCAATTAAAACTTTATTAACTCAAGACACGTGCACTCCAATTGTGTCATGTCCTTATAAAAACTTTATCCCCACTTTCCGTATTCTTTGAACGTCTGTCAAGTGGGATTTTCCTCTTTTATGGACACTAAATTTAGCAGCCTCTAAATTCTTAAACCCTTTAATTCTCGTCATATCCATATAGATTTATCCGACTTTGGATTTCCCGAACACGCACTACTTGAGTCGCACCACCTACAATAAATAGCTATGCTAAACACAACACAAGAATAGCATAGACATTTTCTCAGAAGTCCTTTTGTGCCGCAAAAGTTTGCAAAATCTTTATTCACCGCTACATATGTAGAGCGGAGTTAGTGGCCAAAGTAAAAGTTTAATTGAAATAGGGATGAGTGCCTTGTCGTAAACGTTTCCTCAGAAAAGAGCTCCAAGTTTTAAAACCTAATTTCCGGATTTATGGCCAAATGATGTTTTATCGACCTTTATTACGACTACCTTAGCATAAAATCCATTCATAAACCTTTATGAAAATTAAATTATCCTTCCGTTTTATTCCCTCCTTTGGTGTCATTGGTGTCCTGTATTTTATCATTCTAATATTTTACTGCCCCAATTAAAACGAGGAAGACAATTGTTTTCCCTCTAGGAAAAATTGAATTTTAACGAGACATCAAGAATAATATGGACGACCAACTGAAGAGCTAAAGCAGTATAAACAGTGCCCTCAACACTAATCCTGCTAAACTGAACTAGGGTTTTGTAGAGCGAGAGAAAGGAATCTCTCACGTACACATTAATAAGATAACTGCATCTGCAAATAGATGCAGATATAAAACGATTAGTGACTCCTCCTCGTCGTGGGTTCGAGTAGCAAGAGTAAAAAAACCATCGACTATGGAGGATTCGCTGAGAGCTATAATTCAATAGCGTGTGTCCAAATTCAGTGCACAATGAGCCCAATAGATAAATAATGTATTAATTTTTTTCTGGAAAGAAAAAAACCACTTTCACTGAAAATGCAGAAGAAGCGACCTAAAGGGTGACAGGCCAAAAACCGTCCTTGATGCTTTCACGATGTAAATAAAAAAGTGGCTTTCATGCAGCAACAGAAAAGAATTTTTCCATAGCCGTAATAAGTCATGTGTGCTGATGGAAGTGTTGACTGTGTAATGGAAGCTAAGTGCCTATAGTTTTTTAGCATCAGAATTTAGAAAGTGCCCGGTATTTGGCGGGTCACTTTTTACATACGCCTTGAAATGATTTTCCATATTTAGGAAATGCTTGAATATTTCTGGGTAATTAATTAATTGTGTTAATTTGTTTCAGGGTTAGGTAGTTCCCCTCGGCCATCTCCCTCAGAAGACAAAACGGAGGCATTTCCGATCCCGTCCAGCGGAGCAGGTCTGACGAGCCAAGGGCACTCGCCGTACGACCAATACCAGCAACAGTCGCACATCAACCAAATCGGGCACGGCCTCCACTCCCAGCAGTCGCCCAACGTGCAGCAGTCGGCCTTCGCGCCCATTCAAGACCCGAACCTGACGTTCCTCCAGCAGCAGCAGCGCCAGCAGGCCCTGGGCCAGTCCTACATCCAACAGCCGTCCCAATCCCTGCAGTCCCAGCTGGGGATGCAGGGGCTGCAGTACGGGCAGCTGAGCCAGGCGCCGTCCCTGGTGTCGCAGACGCAGCAGTACGCCCACCTGGGCTCCCAGCAGCAGCAGGCGGCCAACCAGCAGCTGCTGCAGGGCGGCGTCCTCACGCAGCAGCAGGCGGCGAGTCTGGGGGTGGGCGTGGTGGGGGCGCTGAGCCCCGCCCAGGCCCACATGTACCAGCAGCAAATGGCCCTCCAACACCAGGCCCAGCACATGAAAAAGACAAGTCGGCGCGCTCACCTGTCAGGGGGCGGGGACGGACGGCGGGACGGCTCTTCCACGGTCCTGATCGGAGGGCAAGGTCTGGCGGTGACGCCGAGCGGGATGGCCATAGGTGCTCTTACACCAGCTGTAGTCACTAGTTTAGGAACTTACATTGGCGGGGGGCAGGCTCTGATTGGGACGTCCCTCCTCCAGCAGCCCCTGTCAGGTACTTACGGAGCTTCACAAGGATTTGTTGGATGTGAGTAATTGCATGCTCTTATTTACCTGTACATTTCTCATGACCAGTGACACCGTTCGCTACTCCAATAGGCACTCCAGTCGGGACTCCGCGGAGCGGACGCGACCCGGGCGGCGACTCCTCCGACACCATGAGCGAAACGGACTCCCAGAAGTCCCTGCGCATGCGGCGCAAACTCCCGTGCCTCCCACCCGACCAAGAAGCGGCTCCCTTGCCTTCTACCAAAAAACGAGACAGACAGAGAGCTCAGGAAACGTTTAGGTAATTCCCCTCTCCTCAACCTCAATTCTTATTATTCCCTATCTAATCTATTTTCAAAATAAATTCCTCAACTCTCTCATTTTCATTAATATTCGAAACGGAAAATTTTAACGCTTCCCATTTTTGAAAGAATGTTTTAAAATTTGAATGCATAAAATTGTCAAATTTTGCCAGACATTTATACCATTTAATTTCTTTCTGAATTTGCGGCTTGTGTCGTTTTAAAAACACAATTATTGTTAAAATCCTATTTTAATACTTTTGCTTAAATTTTCAATTATTAATAGCATTATTATTGCTTTACATAAGTATGTATGTATGGCGTAGAAAACCTGTTTGCGCCACATACAAGGTCATTTTGTTTGACACAATAAATATTTTGGCTGCGAGTCAACTTCATTCCAAAAAAACTATTTATTCAATGATAGTAATGGTACACCTGTTGCATTTATCTACCTAATTAAAAATTTATTATTATTTCCTATTTTAAACTAAATCTTTGCGACATAATTAAAATCTACTTAGTTTTGGTTTATAAACGTAGGTATTGTAAAACGTACTGAAATGGTAAGATTCCAAATGAATCACCAATTTACGAATTTCACAAATATTTCTGAGAATGAGGATGAATGGACTAATGTGGGGATTGACTATGTATTTGCAGATCATTATCACCAATGAGAATGTCATCTTTCGATAGTACAATAGCGGGTAGATCGTATCCTTTATCAAGTCTGTCTCTTTCAAGACCAAGTGCCAGTGAAAGCAATCTGAGAAAGATATCCGGGATGGGCCTTTCAGACCCCATCCCTCGGCCTGGTTCAGCTCTTGGATTGCTACAAGGTACGTGTTTTCTGAGATCGCATTTGAAAGCATTAGTGTTAAATGTATGTGTAGCAGTAGCGTGATTGCGGTTGCCTTGTTATTGAAATATCTATATGTTTGTCGCTTATCTTTGTCTTATGATATTGAAATATTGAGACTCGAGTCATAGAGAAAAATATTCACATGAGTAGACTCGAGCTGACGATAAATAAGAGTCAGCTGGAGTGTCATCATGTGAGGTGACTTTCCACCAAGATATTCTTTTTGTGATTCTGTTATGTCTGTCCGCATTTAAATGTATACTCCGCGTATTTGTCTTCATTCAATAAGTATCTGTTATGATTATTAGTCCTTGTCTGTAGAGAATACTTTTTAAATAGCGAGGAATGTTAGGATGATACAAGTACAATGTACACTATGAATCCTTATTTGAAAAGACTAAAAAACAATTAATGACATTGCTATTACTACCACATAATATCCAAATAAATAGTTACGTATGTACATGTGCTCTTCTTAATTTAATGATAATAATGCTGCAATGATGAGCAAAGAATAAGAATTGTATTTGTAAGGCAGGCACATAGCATACCTACCTACCTATCTATTTGTGTCAAAACATGAAAACAGTTGAGGATTTGAGATTAGCAGGGATATGGCAGTATCTAGTATTAGCTAAATGAATTTGAAATGATGAGATCATCCTACTACCTACGGGCATAGTATCTCCTCACTTAACTCACGAGCTCTCTCACTAATTAATATTAATTAATGAATTGATGAATACTAATTAAAACGTCAAATTGCATTCTAGTGTAAATGAATGAAAATGAAAATGAAGAGAGTGGGGATGTGAGTCTCGGCCGATCACACATGAGTCACATGCTAATTAATCTAATTAATCCTTGTGATGCAATTAAGGATGAATTAAGTAGCATGATTGAGTGAGAGAAGATAATAATAATATTATTTGGAGGTTTGAAGGATGAGGAGTCGGAGTGAGTGAGTGAGGAGGTAGGATGCGGGTAGTACATACTTAAGTAAGTAGTAGGGCGCGGGATGATAAGCCTGTAGTGGGGGAGGCGAGATCTGACGAAATTAACGGCGGGTTGTGATGGTGTTTGCAGCCTCGAGTGTAGTAAGTAGTATTGGTGGCAAGCCTGACGTTGTCTACCCGCTGAGTGGCAACTTGTTTTCTACGTCGTCCACTTTCCCAGGCATGGGTTTGCGAACCACCACGTCCGGTTTCAGTGCCACCTCAGATCTCACGACCACCACGTCCGTGCTGTCTGGCTTATACCCGAGCTACAAAACGTCAGACAGTTGGAACTCGAATTTAGCCGAGTTGGCTGCTTGCTTACCTCCTGATCTGAGACACCTCCTCAACAAAGGCTCGGGTCCAGATCACGATCTAAGTGGGCTATCGGGCTTAACGTCCAGCCTGGGAGAGACGAGTTTAAATGTGGGCTCCCATTTGCCCTCCTACATGCGAACTCTGCGAGAACAGTTGCAGGAAGAGCGGCGCCAGTTGTTGTCCGAAGAGAGACGACGGCTGGAGGCGTTGCGAGAGCGAGATCGCGAGTTGGGGGCCCGCCTGGATGCCGTGACGAGTCGCGCAGGCAGCGACGGAGTAAGGTCAAGGTATTCGAATTGACATAACTATTATGTTTACTAGTAGAGTCGGAACAAGCGGCACAGGCATACACTCACAGCACATGGCACTCACAGACTGTGTTGGTGGAGGAGTCAATAGGGGCGTTACCAATGCTAATGTGATGTGGTGGGTTGCTGAATGCAGAACGGACCTCTCTAGGAATGTGGGCATATCGAGGTCGGCGGGGGCCAGTCCACTGCTTACTCGGAAACTCAAGGGGCATCGACGTCAGTTATCCGATCCTAAACTTTCCCTTCCCTTCTCGCCCATACAAGAAGACGGGGACAGTGAACTGCAGGATTTCGATCGAGTATGACCTCCTCCTGTGTTTGTCTTTGTGTCTGTCTGTGCCCTCATTTTTTCTCCTGTGGCAGCTCCGCGACCCGCTCTGACTCTGTCTCTCTTTCTAGGTCTCGGCCGGGCTACTGAGGCCGCCGTACAAGAGCTACGAGTACGAGTCCCTGGAAGACAGCGCCCTGCTGCGCCCCGCCCCGCACCTCGGCGACTGGGACCACTCCCAGTCCTACCTCGCGTCGAGCTGGGCCGCCGCGGGGGGCGTCCTGCGGGAGACCGCCATCAACAGCATGGGCGGGATGAGCGAGGAGGACGACATCCGCCACCGCGTCGCCTCCCGCTTCCTGTCCCGCCGGAACAGCGACGGAGAGGCATGGCCCCCGCCCTCCGTCACACGCTCCCCCTCCTCCTCCAAGAGACACTCGGCCCGGAAGCACCGCAAGTCCCGCTCTTGGCATCCCTCCCCCTACGTCAGCGAGGAGGAGGAGGAGGAAGAGGAGGACACGCTCAGCCGCGAGGAGAAGAAGGCGCGCATCAAGGCCGAGATCGCCCGGCGGCGCCAGCAGATTCAAGAGCGCGCCGGCCTGCACCACGAGCTCCTCCGCATCTCCAGACTGCGCGAGGGACCCGCCGAGACGGAGCGACACAGCGTACTCAAGTCCGTCGATCAGCTCCTCCGCGACCAGTACGGGCGCTACGAGTCTTCGCCCAGCATCAACTACGGCCGCCACTCCTCTCTCGGCTTGTACTCAAGTGGAGGCGGCGGGGGCGGCGGTGGCTCCTCCCACCATCCACACTCCTCACGCTCCCTCTCCCATCTGCAGCACTACCCGCCCCACGCACACCTCCTGCACAGCCACCCCCACCTGTCCTCTTCCTCCCACCACCCACACCTCCACCACCCCCACCACCCGCACCACCCACACCACCCGCACCACCCACACCACCCCGCCCACCTTCGTGGCGCCGTGATCAGTCCGAGCGCGAGCGAAGAGGATCGGAGCATCGAGCGCATCGCGTCGACCTTCCGCAGCGACGACTACGCGAGCATGTTGTATGAGAGACTAGGAGAAATGTCCCCGCTGGCCACAGACAGTGAGAGCATGGGCAGCGAGCTGGGGATGGGGAACACGCCCGCCGCCATGCCCCTCCTCCCCGACATGCCCACGCGCTCACGGAGGCTTCTTGAGGACTTGGGCTCTGCTCCCATTGGACTCAACGAAGGCGGGCGCAGTGGCGGCTCCTCCGGGCAGTCCATCAAAGGCAAGTATGGCGTGTCGAGTCAAGGGCTGAATCTGCCGTTCCGCACTGTGCTGTGACAATAAGTAGCCGCCCGCGTAGGTACCCGTACCCGTACTCGGCATGGAATGGACTCTTATTGTCTCTCGCCCTGAATGATAATTAGTGTGGATGAGTTGGATGATGATGATGCTGGTCATGGCACGACACTCTGTGGGACTGCACTCTCTCCCGCCCACCCCGCCCCGCCTCTGTTCAGTTGCTTGCCTCTGGCTGCCGTCGTTGTACTTTTTGTGTCTGTCTCCCTCGCGCCTCCTGGCGGCACTGAGTCGAGCGAGTGGCTGAGAGCCGCCGCCGAGGAAGCCGCCGTTCTTTCTCGCTGGCCAGCTGCTGCCCTGCCTGACCAGACGCTGATGATCAGACTCTGCCGAGCGTGCGCAGAGGCTGAGCACTCTCCCGCATCCATCCACGCACCCACCAACCATAGATCTATCTTTTCCTGTGAATGGCACATCTCTAGCTCTGTCTGCCTCTTGGTGTCTTGTTGTGCTCCACGCCTACTCACAGATGTAAAAAAAACCTTTCCTACCAACCAACTGACATGACACTCCGCGGAAAGGTGGCAGACGGCGGCAGCCGTGCCGGAGTCCTCTTCTTCCCACTTATTCCCCAACTATCTTTGAACTAATAGTACTGACTTGTTGTTGATGTTGTTGTTGTAAATAGTCAAATCAGTCGAATAGTCAATCAAACCCAAGGAACAATAGTAGACTCAGTCACATAATCAACGCTCACGCCAAATCTTTTGTGTGCTGACCTAGATTTGCGTCCTAGATGTGTAGGAGAGCGTCTAAGAGAAAGTAGCCGACCCCTATGCCTAAATTTCTACCCGAATCTGTACATATATATGCAACTTGCAAATGGTCAATGTGCTCGAAGACGAAAAAAGACTCCGGGACAGCACTCGCTCGTCTCCAGAATATTTCATGCATATCCTTTACTGTCTTGTTCTGTCTCTCTCTCTCTCTATCTCTCTCTCTATCTCATTAACATATTTTTGATTGATCTCTCACTTTATTTTTGTTACTACTGTTGTCTATGTACAAATCCTCAGATTCTATTTTCCATCTGCTGTGCAAGCCTGAGAAGCCGTTTGAATTGAACTCGCCTCTATCTGTCTCATATCTGCTGACCTCTGACTTGACTCGTACTGTTTCATGACCTCTCACTGTCTGATTTACTAGCTACTGGCACTCTGCTGTCTCTCTCAGTCTGTCTCAACGGCTGGCCGGCAACTAAGTGACCCTTAAGCCTTGCCTGCGGTCACTTTCTCTGTCTCTCTCTGTGTGTGCCTGCGTGTACGTGTGTTTGCTCTGTCCCTTCGCCCTCCTCTCTCTCTCTAGCATTTGTGCTCTCTTTCTTTTTCTTCGAATCTCTGTCTCCCCTCTCTCTATCTACTTATCTGTCTATCCAGTGTCATCCGGTATTCTATTCTATTCCACTGTATTGTACTGTAATGTCTCTATATTTGATATAATATCAATCTATCTGTATTTGTATATGAATACCATGTATGTATTGTACTGTACTGTACTGTATTGCATTTGATCTTGTTCTCCCTCCACACGCCACCCATTCACACACAATCACACTCTACTCTACTACTAATATATAGTAATGTCCCCACCCACCCAAAATGTATCTTTAATTATACGATGCCTATACTCACACAATTATACATCGAAATATTATTGGTAGATAGCATCATCCTCTCATCTCTTTCAGATCCTCTCATCCCTCCAAATATCAACTAGCTGCCAACATATTATTACTAAACTTTCTCCAATTCACTTTCTAGAGAGATATGATTATAATATGGCACTAAAGATAAGTATGACATTTTGATTCGTGTGAGGACTTGAAAGAGTTGAGGATTTTGCTATATAGCTCCACTCCTCGAACAGGAACACAAGAAATCAGAGGGGATTGGGAGTGACTTAAATACTAGGATGAATGTACGTACCAACTTACAGTTACTACAGAGGACAAAGCGTCAAGGGAAAGTTTTTGGGAGGGAAATGAAAGTGGCTATGTTCATCCACTCGCAAAACAGACAATGTTATTGAGAAAGGTTCATTTCCCAACCCAAGGAAACGCTCTCTATCAATAAAAATCACAGGCCAATAAATAGGTAGCCGATTTTTACATGAATACGACAGTTGCTAATAATTTACTACTGCTGATCAATAACAGTACTGCAAATCAAAATGCAATAAAGTACTAATTAATAAATGGTAGCTCTCTGACAAACATATGAAATACAAATATATACGTACATGGATGTTAACATAGGTGAATGAAATGCATGTAGCTACTACATCTGTAAATATAGTGGATAGTCCGTGTTTTTTATTACCTGTAACCAATTGGGCAGCTCCCACAAGCCAAAAGGGAAAACAAATCTACTAATCCTCCAGGAACATACATTCGATCTCCATACATGCATACATACATACATACATAGGTATATAGTGGCTACTCATACATATATAGGTTGCTATCTACAAATACTTGCTACTATGATAGATAGATATTATTATAGGTAGTGATGTGTACTTGTGTAGGTAGATAGATACAAATACGATAGAGTCATCAAGAGATAGTTGCAGTACTTCGGTGAATAAGAGGAAAAGTGTGTAATGCATACGTATTTGAAGATGCGACGTGATATTATAGTATTTATGTAGGGCAGAGGGATTTCGATGGCTATTTCAAGCAATGTGAGTCAGTACAAAGAATTGCTCTCCGTATCTCTTAACCAGCAACAAGATGCCACGGCGTAAAAAACCCAAATAATATTATAATAGCCACAAGAGGATGAGAACATCAAGTTGATCACATGCACACGACACAGACACAGATATAATTACAATACAATGAATACAACGACATAGTGTATAGGTAGAGTCTACAAGATAACGAAGCCAAACTGCATAGATAGCTGTGCTACTACCACAAAAGGGTAGGAGGCTGTCGATAACTATGCATTGATAAATAACATAGCATTAGGGACATGAGGGAGGAAGGAGGGAGTGCGCGAGCGAAGGATCTAGCTCTGATAAGCAACATAAATTATGATAACCTTGATAAAATAGAGAAAGTACGTATTGCGTATTTAAATGTAAACTAAACCATACTATTCCTATGCAGTACAACCTGAATGTTCATCAAGTAAAAACAATTAACTTTTCAATTGCGATTTGCCTCACAGATACCTTCGTCTCGTCCTAATCCTTCATGGCCTGCTCTCCTTCTCTCGGAGAAACTATTCGACAAAGAGATGCATACGAAGAAATACAATCTTTTGTGCCTTAGCTTTCCTTTGTCGCAGTTCAATCGTATCGTATCTCATTTCATTCCTTTCCTATCGTCACATATTTAATGGATTTTACTCACAGAGTTGTTGTTGTATGTACGAAAGAGATATTTTATGAGTTTCTGTGTAAAACTAACAATATACCTATGTGACCCTTTGATGTTTCTCAGTATTTTCACTAAAAAGTGAGCGAGACTTGAAAGAGCCTACTGTGCTGTGCTACTACATACTATACTAAAAATATTATTAGTTAGTAGGTAGGGTCATCGATACGAAGGCTAGAATTAATTAATTACTTGTACGCAGTACACACTACTAATACTTAGCTGAGATAAGACAACTAATAAATAAATGCCTAGGGATATCACAATAATAAATAATACGTGCACTTGAGAATAATCGTTTAGATGAGTACTATTTAGTAGGGCGCTAAAATTGTAGGAAGAGAAGAGAGCCTCCTGTTATTAGGACTAATGAAATGCAAATTAATTAATTAGGTAGGTAGATAATAGCTAAGTATTTATTAGGGATAGAGTTCTAGTGTAGCACATACTTATGTACGGTAGCTAATTCGTGTATTGTTAATCATCTATTTATTATTAGCCAATAATCCGTGAGGCACGCTAAGGAGAGGAAGTGAAAGAGATGCGTACATACCAAGTCACCACAGTCAAACATGTATTAACTAACTAATATTCAATAGAGTGTCGCATAGTCAAATACCGTACCAGTCAAATTGAAAAGGGCATTTAACTACAAAAATACATACATACCTACTTACATCATTTATTTACATTGACAATGATGATGTGGGGTCGCCGACTGAAAATGATTAAGAATCACGACAGCACACACAAACATATTATGCAGACATACATATTTAATACATACATACTACTAACTACTAAACACTTCTACAGTAGGTAGCTACACAGAATATGTAGGAACTTTTGTTTTCTATTTAAAATTTGAAAAAGTTGATAAATTGTCTTATGGATTCTGATGAAAGGGCATCATCATATCGAAAAATGTGCAGAGAGAATGCACAGCTATAATAATAATATTTACGTATCCTCTTCCACATTTAATACTCGATGTCCAACTAAATTCAATATTAGTTCCCGCTCATTTATAAAGACCTCGCCGTTATCTGAGTCTAGATGAATTCATTGTGTCACTAATTCTATATAAGTATTATCTTTTCTAAGACTTGTTGGCTAGAGCGACTTTCTCCAACTTTCCCCCAAATCATTCTCCGTGACTGCCTAATGAACTCTTGTCCTGTCCTCTAATTTTTAAACAATGAAAGCTACGGAGGCGATAAATAGGATACAAGCATTCAATTTTTCCAAAAACAAAAACTACAGAATTTATGTTTATTCACAAAAAGTCATGTCAATACATAAGTAGATATTTACAAATAGGGTCAGGCTGAAATAAAATACTAACAATAGTAAGATGAGGGGAGATTATTCACAATCCAACGTCGTGTACTGTACTTAACCTACACACATAATAATAATAATACTAATAATATGTATCTACAAATGGAATCCCCAGCATTATTTTCTCCATGTATAACATAATGATACAGGATAGCTAAGGTTATTCTAATGACAAGGCTAGTGGATATAATTATAAAATACATAGGCAAAATAAATATTTCTTCATAAGGCGTACCTCAATTTCAGGAATGGCAGTAGAAATAGGAAACAAGACTTTTTCCCTTTAGCTTTCACTTTCTGATGAAGAGAGAGGAGATGTTTGTATCTGTACGTAGCTTAGACTCAAATTCAATCTATTGCAATTAGAGAAGAATTAATCTTTCGCCTCGCCTCTATATAAATAAATACTAACTGTAGCTGTCGTTAAAAAATAGGCCTGACTCCCACAGAGAATTAAAGCAGTCCACCAAATCACAGCTACATAATATTTACCAGATTAATATATAGCAGGGGCGTATTTTTAATTGGATTTTTAAGGAACTTCTTAGTTGTTTGAAGAGGGACTGCGAGTAGCTAGCCCTTTTTATAATTTTTTCATATAGGTAACTGTAGTTTCTGACTTGATGAGCTTCACCCCGAGGTCCCATTTTAAATACGCCAATGCTGCACAGCTTGCAATTTGCAATCACCAATTAAGTACATAAGTATATTCACAACAATACACGCGTTCAGGAGTTTCATTAAGATTTTCAGGTACCCGTAGCAGATCAATTCGTAATTACTAAATAGTAGGAGACATTTCACAGACATAAATGGAACGATACAATCAAGGCTTACTGCAACAATAATATATAAAGCTACATTACTAACAATTACATATATAGATATACACACTACAATAAAATTGGATAAGAAGTGTTAAGAGACAAGACAATTAATAGCTGGACGAATCTAATTATGTAACAAAATAGCGCAGATTATTATTATTATGATTATGCAAAGAGAAGAACGAGGGAGAGAGTTCTTATCTAATAAATGACACTACTACATACATAACCTAAAAGTACCACACCCTTGAAACCATAAAATATAAAGATACAGCAAGGCATACTACAATAATATCCTAGACAGGAACTAATAAATAGTTAAAATGATTGTTAGTAAATAGTAAGCATACCTGATGTGAAACTGGTTACCAGTTGCAGAAATATGCATTTGTTGTAATGAATCATGAACTGAAGTACGTATTGCATGCAATAGCATTGACAGACGACTATAGTAAACCCATTTCGTGACATTATTTATACTAAAGTAATGTACATAATGATATGTATAAGTAAAGGCATTCGTTGTTTATTTTACAATTAGCATATTAGATTAAAATGAAATGTCATTTGAATAAAGTAAAGTTCAAAGGAGAAAAATGTAAGTACATACCTACATACTTATGGTTAGTAGCTCATCGCCAGTGAAGTGAGGTGACCGCAATGTGTTAAAATGAAAATTATTAATTACGATCTATGTATCTAGTACTAATCTACATACATGCTAGATAAAGTCAAGTAGACATTGTTACACTTAAGTCAGTGTATTAGTAGTTCATATATACCGAGTAGAGTAGACAGCTATAAGATACTCGTATGTAGTTAAAATGGATAGCATTTATATCTATAGGCAATAAATACATAAGTGCGTGGCAGATCAAATCAATCAACACCGTCTCGCTTACTTACATTCATTAGTTCATTATTAATTACTTACTCTACCTGTTGCATCCCAATAATCCTCCACTACAATAGTAGCCAGGACCACAAATTAGTTTTTTCCACCACCTTAGAAGATGTACCTACCTAATAATAATAAACAAATCAATAGTATAGGAGATGTATGAGCATTCAAGCGACCTACTTACTCATCCTCTTCTGACCTGACACGTGACGAGTCCCAACGCCGTCACTCCAATTCTTACAAGTAAACGCATTTGCATACAGATCCTTCTCTCATTGCATTGATATACAATAGATGTACTCATCAAGTACTTAAGGGGGGGTTCCACCTTTTGGAAAACGCGATTTGAGGAGAACGGCTTAGTCCACAATGATG
>JABASI010004818.1:0-13350 GCA_019776505.1 Tomocerus nigrus | reverse complement strand
CCTTTTTATACAATGCAGACAGCCGTAGCATGATGAATCATATATGGTATGCAAATACATCCTAGACAAAAATTTAATTATGGATTAAGACTAAAATTTATTCTTTGTAAAATTCATTTGAATTGTACCATGACTGGATTTGTTCTCTGTCTCGACTAGTCTCGCTCGACTCTCTTTCTAGTAGACATATTAGTACAGTAAGTAAAGAGTCTTTCTAGTGCACAGTACGCAGCATCTAACGTCTACACTTTAGTTTAGATGACAATTTCGCCAGATATACCACATACATACAGTGAGTTTCAAACAAAAGCTAATGTTGAACTTTCACCTTGTAACTCGAAAATTACTTTCACCCATGATGTTGTGAAGCCTTTTGGCTTCACAACTTTGCTAAGCTGAAAACTTTACTAAGCTGAAAGCACATCGCGATTGCTGTCGACATGTGTGTCTGTGTGTGGGTGAAAGATTCTTATGGGGTTCGTATCCAACCGGATAAGAGAAAGTACTGTTACCTTTCGACTAAATCTCCCTGTAGTTGCTTTAGTTGGTACATAATGTACAATGTATTCGTATTTCGTTTCGTACGTACTGAGGTATTCTTGTACTCAATCTTATGGAATGTCATGAATATCCATGCATATGCGCCATATACCATACATACCCTGTTACTTTCTCCTGGAAACTTTTCAATACGTATACATACATAGTAAGAAATATTTACTAGAGACAAAGAACTGAACGAATTAGGTGTCCTCATAAAGGCTCAATAAGATATCAGGTGTAGAAAGCAAACTTTAGGAAGTTAATTATGTGGCATTTGCTAAAAATATTTCAGTGTCAATATGTCATGCTTAATACAATGGTACTAAACACCAAACGCTCCGGCTTTCTCCCGCATATGTGGGGTTCAAAAACTTGGTTTGTAGACAACAAGACAACGATCATATTATGAAGCAAAGACGTTAAATAAAACTTAATCGAGCTTCCTTATATGTAGTATATGCTATATGACTGATTTAGAAGACGTAAAATTCTCAAATTTTTTAAAGCGTTGTGTAAAAATTATGCTTTCTTCACAACTATTATTCTAAACACCAAAGATTGTATGTTCACTTATACTAAAATTATTTATGTAGATTGATTTTACTAATTTCACCGCCCTTGCAAATTACACTAAGAAAAGTTAAAATTACATGTGTTAACATAACACATGTAAACAATATACCTATGAATGAAATCAATGGTGAAAATGCATTCTTCAAATCATCTTGGAGAGTTCGATAACTGTTTATGTGGGCACAATGCATAATACCATCAAAATAACAAAATTACCCACATAAACAATGAATAACTCGTTTTGCTTGTTGCTACTGTTTAAACACAAACATTTATATCGTATGTTATACGCATGTAGTAGAGTACAATGAATTATGTTAATTAACTATTCGTAATTACTAATTAGGCATGTATTACAATATATATGTATTGTACATAGAGTAGATATAATATTGATACACCGTCCAGCAAAGCGTGGATTGGAAGGTTTCCGTAAACGGGTACAACGTATTTAGTGAAGACAGTAGATACATATTTCAATAAATATATTTTTGTGTAAAAGATATCTTTCCAAAGAAGCACAGTATATAGTTGAAATTTTTAATTTTTCTTATGATAGTATATTTATAAAGGTTTATTGGTTATATATTATAAGTAAAGTAGGTATAAGGTACCTTTGCATTGTTTTATATCTAGAAAAATTAAATAACTATTGGCACTTGGGAAATATCTCGCATCAACCTTTTTTGCATTTACATACATCAGCATTTGCATTGATGACGGCAGTAAGATAGAAGTATACATACATTCAATCCAATATTTTTTGCAATGATTTCATAGAATGGAGATAAAATTATTCAGTGTTTCATTTCATATGGTAATAAGTGGTTTGCATAAGAGTGTGTATTCTGAAACAGTAATATTATCCTATCTCGAAATTCATCTAGTCGACATTTCGTGTGAAAGTCTTAAACTGTATCTGCTGATTTTGTTGTTTTTTTGACCAAAAATATAGTGAAATGTAACAAAATCTAAAGGTTTTAACAGAAAAGAATTCAGGAAATCAAAGATAATTGTAAAATAAGTCTAGCATTCCAATCTTTACCTGAAAACGAGCAACGAGTACATTATAATATACCTATGTGAAAATGACAGTGACAGTGAAAGTTAATTTTACAAAATATTACTACAAAATGCCAGTTTAATATTTTGCGGCACCAAAATAATTTGCGATACCTGAATCTTTCCATAATTTTATAAATTCATAATCAGTTCCATTCCAACATTTTATAACATTATAACATTAAGAACTTTTCCTTGCATTGCACTTAGTCGCCACAAGCCACGAGCTTAAATATAAATTATAGATTCCCAGAGGATACTACAAAATGCAATTGCATTACGAGCATATCATAAATCAAACATTATTACTTGATTTGAATTTGATACAGTAATGAGAGTTTCTTCGTACTATGATCAATTAATTATCAAACTATATCTTTGCTTACCATAATATTTAATAAGGTCTAAACAGTAAACATCTAACTTAAGTACTAAATAAATAATAATTAAATAATCCTATCTAACAACAATTAACTACTATCTATAAAATAACCGTGATAAATAAAATATCTATATTCAATTTTACGAATAATTAAAATAAAGCGTTTAAGTTGTATAGCAATATTATTTGTTGGCTTTATCACTGGTGTCATTCAGGATCAAGCTGTAAAAATAAGTTTAAACTTTTGCGTCCGTTTAGATATTTCCTCATATTATATCAACTTTACCAAAATATAACACGTATAAGAAATCAGATTGGTATCATGCTCAAAAATTGGGGAAATGAATAAAATTTAGGACCAACAACTTGAAGTCTATAATATATTAGAAGTCACAAGAAACTCATCTTTACATGACAGTCAAAAACTCTGCTAACTAAATGCATCTTAGTGCTTTTAAGCTAAGGTTTTTAGAAGTAGTTATGTGATTATGGACTGAAGTTTTTGCACTAGCAGTGAATTGTGAATTGTATACACCTAAAAGTTTTAAGTCGCTATAGATTAAGATTACATACATTATGTTCAAAATGCGTATAAAAATGATTACCTAATCAAATTAGAGGTACAAAAACAATTGAACTCTATAAAACAGGTAAGATAAGTTTACCACTTATAATTTGAAAGCGCTTTGAAATTTTTGTGTAGTTTAAAAAATGTTAGGAGACTTTCTACTGATGGAATTGAAAATTTCTTATGTCCAATTACTTATGAGATGATGCTTGCAGTCACTCTAACTAGGTCTGGTCTTTTTGCATAAATTGAGGGGAGCATCTGAAAATACAAAAGAAACAAAACATAATTAGTGTCTTAGTATTATAGTTACGTAAAATAGCATACTGCCATGAATGGAAATAAAAATTACGAAATGGAAAAAAAATCTTAGTAGAATATTTGAAGAAAGAATTGAATTTAAGCAATTTTCTGATGTAGATAGTAAGGTTTAAAAGATAACGATAAATCGAATCTGACAACTTTCGATTAATCAGGTTCGATACCTGAATAATCAGTTTCTTAGCTTTACTACATCTATACACCAGGAAACGCTTAAATTCAAGTCTTGGAAACATCATTCGGTGTATAAAAGACAAGTCCCTAGTGCAAAGTTCAAATAGTAATAAATTATCATTCTAATTTTGAAAGCCATATAAAAATATGGAACTACCATTATCTAATGATGAAGAGGTTGAGTTCAAGCCACCTCGATCGGAAGGATTAGCATCAAAATATGGAGAACTGCTATTTCTACGTTGAATTGCACTTAAAGAATTAAATTCGTCACTTATAGACCCGCCGCCAAAAGGGTGAATAGATGATCCAGGTAAAAAACTTGGCCATATATTCTGACTCAGATTCAATACATTATTGTTTCCAAAAGGAAGTTGAGGAACAGTAGGAGTTGACGAGGATGCGACGACTGCTGCTGGATTCAGATAAGAAGCCGCAGCAGCAGCAGCAGCAGCGTTATTCAAATGTGGAAAAAAAGCAGCTGGGAGTAAAGAGTTGTAATGATGAAAAGCGGCGGCGGCAGCAGCAAAGGCAGCAGTACTGTCAGGTCGAAAGAGGTTGCTGTACGCAGAAACATCGGCACTGATGGGGGGAAGTAATTGAGACTGTAAAGAGTGTCGGCTATTGTTGTGACGAGGTGGAGGAGAAGATGAGCGAGAGGAGCTATTTGAAACCGGTTTCGATGGACTCTTTGTTGCTGACTTATTGGCAGTTGAGGTGGAATTACTTACATTACGACTACTACTATGATTGCTACTACTACTCTTAAGACTTTTATTGGAAATAATTGCACTTCGTTCAGCTTTAGTCGTTGGAATGGGATCCGATGTGTCCAGCAAATGTCGGAGGAATGAATTTTGATCATTTTCAGAAAAGCTTCCCCGGTTCTTAGCTTGATTGTGATCATTAGTGACCAATTTCGAATTTGTTTTTGACTTTGCTGGAGCAGATTGACTTTTAGTACTAGTTCTCTTTGACCCTGAATACAGTTTGCCATTGTACAAATTATTTGCTTCAGCCGAATCGAAAGCATTGTCCATAGCGTTGCCGGTGCCAAGCAGAGAGTTGATTGTATACGAAATAGCTTTAGACATAGTCTGTTGTTGGAATATTTGTTGCTCCTTTTCACTTTCCTGAGCACTCGTTCTGCCTTTGGCTTTTGGAGAAGAACTGCTTCGCCCGCAATAATTGGACAACGATATTGCACTTTTGACCATTTGATTCGGATTAAAAATTAAAGGATTGCTGAGAAGCTCTGGTGTATTAAGCAAATGTTTTGACGTTGATACTGATTTGGCACCAAGGTTGGGACTTCTACGATTTTTTATAGATGTACTGCTACTATTCAGGGAGTGTGATGAATGTATTCGATTTTTATTTTTACATGATGCTTTGGTTAGATTTACCGCTTTACAATTACCCTCGCCTGGGCGGTCAGATCTATCCGTATAAGCTGAAGACGGGAGATCATTTGTTACAGTAGAAATATGTCGTTTGTAAAACTCACTGTTTAACCCCGGAATTGTCAAAATAGTCTTTTCAATACTTCCTGAGGGGGATTTCTTCTTAGGACGGAAGTTTGAGTCTCGTGTTTCTACATCTTTAAACACACGTTTTTTCGGCGTAATCAAATTAGATTTTAGAGGGATGGGTTTACTTTCACAGTTACTTTCATTTAACTTCACCACTGCACAACGAGACTCGGCTACCCTTTTCAAATTTTCAGTTAATTCTTCTAGCGAATGGTCCGCCTTGATTTTCCAAGGGCGATTTTTAATTGATAAGTCCGGTGTGACTAAATCAGTCTCATTATTAGCTTCATCTACTTCTCCATTGGGCAGTTTTAATTTTTCCCCCGTAAAACCGACACAAGAACACACTATTTCAACTTTGTCTAGTTCAGGCATCTGAGAATAAGGCCGTCGAAATCTAAGTAAGGTTTTAATTCGCACATTTCTCCGGTATTTTAAAATGCATTCAGCAGGTTTCATATAGAATTCATGGCAAATTGAAACTCCTTTAACAGGCACAGATTGCTTCCAAGTGTTTTCACGATCTCTTGGTGATGATAACATCGAGGAACCGTCGTCCGACACTAAAAATGAAGTAGCTCATATAACTCAAGTTATCATAATTAAATAATAATATTAGTAATTTATTAATGATATAAATAAAGAAGTTCAGACATACTACTATGCGATGTAGAACTTTCAACACGCAGATTCTGCCCTGCAGACGGACTGGAAAACGCACTTGGAGCCAAATGACATGGAATGGTCGCTTCCTTTGTAGTATGAACAATGGCTGGTATAACAGTTTTGGTTTTTATTTGAACCCATTTCGTTTTTTCCCCTTCATCATGATGAGACAATTCCAGGCAAAGAATTCCATCTGTACAATTAACACAAATAATTCACATTAAACGGACTAGTCCTAATAGTGATAGCGAATTAGAGATTATGAACTTTGAAATATTTTAATTGCAAGTTTCTGGACATGTATATAAATTTGTTTACCTTTAAAAAACTTAAGTCGCCCTCCAGGTTTTGCGGCTTTGGATGCATCGGTAGCTTTAGCATCTGTAGAAACACTTAACGACCCGTTTGCTACAACGGAAGCTTTTGGAGTAGATGTCCCACTATCATCACCACTTCCGCTGGAAGTGCTGACTGACGAGCACTTCGAATTTCCATCATCTTTGGCAGGACTCAATACAGGCTTCAATAAAGACTTTGCACTACGACGAGGACTTGGAGTTGCATTCTTCTTGCTAACACGAAAGCACTTCTCATTGCCACTTTCAGCTGAACTGGACATGGCAATCAGCTGAAGTGTTAACGATTTGCTTACAGAAAAAGAGGAAATCTAGCTATTCTATTATCCAATTTACAAATATTGTTTTACACATTGTAAATCTTGGGTAGGTGGCTACATTTTCATACTTTTATGAGTTTATTTTCTATAACTTTTCAATAAACTCTTGGTCCAACCGAACACCAAAAACTACACTTCCGGGGTGTTTTTGAAGTCATTTCTTAATTGCATTTATTTGAATTGCATTGCTTTAGGTAGGAAAAATAATTATCTTGTTTCTTTTGCATTTAATATGGTCGTGCATAAAGCACCTGTGTAGAGAACCATTTTAATCAGTAGTAACTTGCATTGCATATAAATCTAATCACATGATGGAATTGGTCATCCGCTGTTGAAATTCAATTGACGCTTCGGATACAATTCATCTTCACAGGTATTTTCGTGTTTTGAATCTGCTGGACAACAAACAATAACCTATAAACAATGTACATAATAATACTATTTATTATGTAGTAGTTTAGTAGTCACAAACAAACCATTTTGTTACGATACGGTTGGACAGAAATATAATAAGAGTAACAAGACTGACGTGTGAATGTGTGACATATTACTCATTATGTTAGTATTGCTGATGGCATGTATGTGGACATGATTTAAATTCCTTACACTTAAAAATGGTAATAATTGCTTGAAGCTTGATATACTTATACAATTACAACTTTCTCTTCTGAACTGAATATTTTGCATACATACTCTACATAAAATCATAAAAAATGTGTTTCGATTTCGATAGCCTCTCCTCTCATTTAAACAAAATTGCAATTTCGAACACAAAAAGGCAAAGGCAAATGCAAAGAAAGCACACAAGAACTATATAAGATTGCACTACGCTTGATTTTACGGAGAGTCTAAAATTACAAGAATTGCAAATTATAAATTCCTCGCCAGTCGCCACCAAATGCCAAATGCTATTTAGTTGTTATTTCTGTGTATCATATTCAGACACGAGAAATCCGTTCGCACTAACTGATCTTCATTTCTTTGGTATTGGTAGTCAGCTGCATTAAATGTTTGCCATTTGCTACTGCTTTTAAGTTAAAAATGACAGACAGAAACGGAGGTCTTGTAAATGTCAAACAAAATGAAAATAAATATGAATACATCTTACATCTTAATTATTCAGAACTAAGGCACCGTTTCTCCAGAAGGCAATATTGACAATCTCATAAATTATGGCTTCTGTCATTTATTTCTGACTTCCGTCAGCATTCAGGTTGATAAGTCGCATGGCTGCTAATTACAGTATTAGTGTTGAGTGTTATTTTATTAGTAAGCTGGCTGCTGTAGAAGCGGATGTCTCTTCCGGACAATTTGGATTGACGTTGGGAAACTTTGAACTGTGAAGACTTTGACGACTTGACCGGACAATCTGGACACACTATGACAGTGTGAGTGCTGGGTACTGGCTGGGCAGAGAACTTTGACGTTTTTGGCTTTTTGCTACCTAAAATTCAAAGTCAACAATATTGAATTAGAAAATCACACTGCTTATTAATCGACTCTCCCAACAAAATATTGTTCATACCTGTGCTCATACTACATACAAAACAAATTAAATACTTAACTAACATGATTTTTTAAATAAAACTACAATAACTTACCTAAGTGCCAAGTGCCAGCCGTGAAGTCAGTGAAGTCACAGTATATCATACATGAATGAACTAAATGTTATGGATGGATTATGGATTGTAGACTTGTGGATGTGTAATGTGTATGAATGGGTTGATTGGTTGATGGTTGAAGTTGATGCACGATAAATGATGTAGTGTTCTACTATAGTGAAGTTCGGATGACGAATACTACCTGAACGAACTACTACTATATAATAATACTGGATTTGGAATTTGGATATGATAGTACGCAAATATACATATGACATATACCTATGTGAATTTGTGTGTAGTAAGTTGTGTATAATATAGTTTACCTACTCGCTTACGTAAATCCCACATCCCATATAATCCCCATCGCATCCCCATCCCATTATTTCCACCATTTCCACATAACACATAGCACAAACATACAAGTGCATGCATACTTAACCCATTCCGTCTACTTATACTTATACATTTGTATCATTATTGCATTTGCATTGCATAACTTTGCATTGCATAGCTATAACAAAAACACACAACTGAACACAACACCTTTTTGTCTTTGATTGGTCTTTTACTATGCGTTATGCGATGCGTGTTTTCGTGCCTTTAAATTAATTATCTTAGTTCATAACACATATTGAGCGACTTTCGCCATGTATAAATGTCAATAGTATTTAATTCATGTATTATAACGTTTACAATGTCTTATCTTGCATACACTGAACGAAGACGATTCAGATCGAAAGGAGTAGAATTTTGTTACTGGATGCAAAGTGATGAATAGAAACATTGGAAAGTTTCATTAAAATAAAATAACTATACATAGAGAAAGTCGTATCAACCAAGTGTCACACACTTTGCCTTTTCTGCGTTCACATACGTACATGTATGCGTATGTCACAATATGGAATTCAGTCAGAATTTCGAGATCATAGTAATGAGTGGAGCGTGGGCCATGCGGTGATCTATAACAGCCATACAGCCTTTGCTTCAGGAGTGCTTTCACTACTTTCCTTATGAATTGTGTGCACTGCAAGCCAAAAGTATCAACGTAGAGAGCTTTCTCCGTTGACATGATACTGGTGAAGTGGCAATAGGCTTCAGAGTTTAGTTCCATAATATAACAAGCATAATAAATATAATCATTGTACATTACATACAAGTACATAGTACAAGTACATATAGTGCATACCTCTAGTAAATGTTTGCACAGTCTTATAAAATTTCCAAAAAAATATAGTTTTTGAAACAACGAAAGCAAAAAAGATGTGCCGTCGTAAATGTCTGCCGTCGGAGGTGGCACTGAAGGCAAGGCGACCTGTTTGCTATACTCGGGGACAAATCCACATCATCAGACTCATCTCGCCCAATCAACAATAATTAATTTTAAAGTTGAGTACAAAGACAATCCATTATCCATTCATACAAAAATATCAAATTCCTTAGCAAACTGCTTTTTCGTACTCAATCTCAATCTCAGCTCTCATCAAATTGAAATACTATTATCAGCTCTATAAGTAGGTAAGTAAGTTCATACATTATGATTTATCACACAACGACTTTGGGAGAAAGTTAATTTCCCTTACAACGTTATAACACCATAGACAACTTTCACTAAAGAGAAAATGTCTCAGATTTCCATTGTACCAGACCAGCCTACTCAGATCAAGCCTTTTATCACTATCATAATGATTATTATTAGCACCGGTCTACCGGTATTGGAATATTTTTCTTTTCGATCATATGAAGCCAAATAATAGGCAATTCTCCAAATATTCAAAATGTCAAAAGTTGCCTTTTCGAGGCATTCGATTCGAGGACGCTGCGTTTTGATGCACAGCGTCTTAAGGTAGCGATAGCGTAGGATTCGTAGGCTTGACTAGAACTGGGCTGGCTGGGACAGGGGCTTGGGATTTTGGATGGGACACCAAAACCAGATGAAGAAAGTTGGTAGCACAAAAATATGAGGAACGACACTGCCATCTACGCGCCAATGAATAAACTGTATTTTGTAATTCCCCCTTAGAAATGATGCTGCTCTGCTCTACCTGTGTCTGTGTCACCTGTGCAAGGCATAATAATTTGTAGACTCTATAATGTAGTCTGCCTCCGTGTTTAATAATTTGTAATAAGCACAAAGTGTTGAAGTGCGTAGTTGGAAAGGACCTTAGCATATTTGGTGCTGGCAGAATAGCACTAGGCGGTGAGTCAATGCCAATTTGATTCCACAGAGTCTTCCTGATTCCCGTGTGACCGGGTGTTTTAATCTGTGTTCGTTGTCCATTAAATTAAATGTGAAAGGTGGAGGTACTTTAACTACTGAAACATTAATTAATAGTGGAAATTGAAATCGAATTTCGAAAAATATAATTAATTTGCAGCTTGATTTTAGTATTGCACATAAAGACAAAAGGTAAGTTACTCACCAGTAGAGGTTATGTTTTAGTAAAAAGAAGTTCATTTTTATTTCAGTTCAATAAAAAAAAATATGATGTTGATTTTTTGTTTGAATGAAGGTTGCCCGTGAGCAGCTAATTGACACTTCCTTGTCCGCAAATCTGTCATTGTTGAAAGGCGATACAAATTTTTGGCTACGTGACATTTTATACTGAAAAAATGGCAAGCGCAGCACCTTTGGCTTCCAGTTCGAAGCGTCGTGTCGTCGAAACGGATTTGGACGATTTACAAAATGTTGAATTTGAAACCAGTGACAATGTCGAAGTTCTCAAATCTTTCGATTCAATGGGACTCAAAGAAGACTTGATCCGGGGAATTTATGCATATGGTAAGATAATTCCCCGTATTGACGTTTTTGTCTGTGTAATGAGATGAACTAGAGATGAACTATATTTGATAATTTATTTAATTTTTGAAATCCAAGTACAGAATTTTATTACTGATAAGTATGCTGTTCAACTACAAAAGGGCATACCTAATATAATATATTCTATTTATTATAGGTTTTGAAAAGCCTTCAGCAATTCAACAAAGAGCAATAAAGCCAATTATCAAGGGTCGGGACGTTATTGCCCAGGCCCAATCCGGAACTGGAAAGACAGCCACCTTTTCAATTGGAATTCTTCAAGCGATTGATACAACCGTGAGGGAAACTCAGTGTTTAGTACTGTCACCTACAAGAGAGCTGGCTGTTCAAATTCAAAAGGTAAATATCGATTAGACCATAATTTGCTTAATTTTATTCTAATATTGGTTTATAAATATCAACTATGATTTAGGTTGTTCTTGCTTTGGGGGATTATATGAGCGTTCAGTGTCATGCGTGTATTGGGGGAACCAATTTGGGGGAAGACATCCGTAAGTTGGATTATGGTCAGCACGTCGTTTCTGGTACTCCTGGTAGAGTTTTTGGTACGTAGAATAATAGTAAACCAAGTTTGACGTCTCTAATCTCTAGCATAAATTATTAGTTTTGCTGATTACTAGCACGAATTTAGAAGTAAATCTAATAAATATGTACCAACGTTGCATAATAGTAGTAACAAGTAACAACTGCTTTTTTTCAATTCAAAGATATGATTCGTCGAAAGTGCTTAAGGACCCGATCTATAAAGATGCTGGTTTTGGACGAAGCTGATGAAATGCTGAATAAGGGATTCAAGGAACAGATTTACGACGTGTACCGTTATCTTCCTCCATCCACGCAAGTAAATATTTAGCCATTAGGAATTTTAATGGTTTAAACCATTTTCACAGTAGCAGTACCTTGTAAATTCGATGTCTAGAGGGGGAATATATTTTTTTTTTTGCTTTTTTTAGGTGGTCTTGGTGTCAGCTACATTGCCGCACGAAATTTTGGAAATGACAAGCAAGTTTATGTCAGACCCCATTCGTATTTTGGTAAAACGTGATGAGTTGACTCTCGAAGGAATAAAACAGTTCTTTGTTGCTGTCGAAAGAGAGGAATGGAAGTTTGACACACTATGTGACCTATACGACACTCTTACCATCACACAAGCGGTAATTTTCTGCAATACAAAAAGGAAGGTCAGCTCAAAGACACACAACATTAGACCTGTTTTCATAATAATTAATACATTACATTAATATAATATATTGTATCATTACATTATTTATGCGTATATTCTTATCAGGTTGACTGGTTGGCTGAAAAAATGCGTGAAAACAACTTTACGGTTTCTTCAATGCACGGAGAGATGCCACAGAAAGAGAGGGACGCTATCATGAAAGAATTCAGAGGCCAGCAGACGTAGGAAACTATTCTTTATAATTTGCAAAATAATATTATTTCAATCAAAAAGGAAGTTACAATATAATTGAATGAATTTGCTTAACTAGTCGAGTTTTGATTACCACTGATGTATGGGCCCGTGGTATTGATGTTCAGCAAGTATCCCTTGTCATCAACTACGATTTGCCAAATAATCGTGAGCTGTACATTCATCGGTATGATATTGATGTTACTGTTACTGTTATGTATATCCAACAAGATTACCAGGTTAGCTAGACGAAAGTCATAATTTCTAATGTTTAAACTATCATGTCAATAGCATTGGTCGTTCTGGACGTTTTGGGCGGAAGGGTGTGGCTATCAATTTCGTTAAGGAGGACGATATCCGTATATTAAGAGATATTGAACAGTACTATTCGACACAAATTGATGAAATGCCGATGAACGGTAAGTATTGCCTCATCTTAATATATTCATCAATAAATCGTCACCAATTACTTTACTCCTTCCTCCTACTCGAAATCAATTTATATATTTTCTTTTTTTAGTGGCGGATCTGATCTAAATTACTCAGACTATTATGAAAAAGATAAAGGAATCTATTAGATTGCTGTTTACAGAACTTTAGATTCTTTATTGTATTTACGTATTCACTCTTTTTTATGTTTCATTAATAATTATTATATTATATTAACATATGAATAATTGTATGTATCATAGTGTGTAGATAAGAAATAAAAACTGTCTAAATAACACAAATCTGGTAATTAAAAATTCGAAATTGCATTGGCCGTCAATAAAAGCACTGAGACCTAATTGCGGCAGCTTACATTGTCAGTCAGCGCAAAATGTTTTTGTTTAAATGCAAAGTAAAGTGTAGACCAAATTCCAAATCACAATAGTAACTTTCTCAAGCCTTATGTTGTACACTTCAGTAAAGTTGTAACGGGTTACTGGTTAGTTAATAAGCTTTTAAGGCGCACATTGATTTCTAATTTAATCTGGAGTTTATTACTTCTGAGATTATTCACTGATTTAATTGTAT
>JABASI010004817.1:0-13357 GCA_019776505.1 Tomocerus nigrus | reverse complement strand
AAATATCCTTTGTTTGTCCTCACCTCACTTACACGCATAATAAATATGGAGGATAGAGTTGCGGGGCCTATTTGTACTGTGCATTTCGCGCGTTAATTCAAAGTTGGGGGCATTAATGAACTAGGAAGGAGGTCGCATTTTGATGCCTCACCTATGTCATCGTAATTAACATAATTTTAGAGATTTTTTATGATATGCCTCATGGCGAAAGGCGACGATCGCCTCATAGTCTCCCCTGGTGAGTGGAAAAAGATTTACAAGGTAGCCAGTGATGGCTGATGATAGAAATGACATAAAACCGTGATTTCGGCGTTTAGATTATATATTGCCATTGGCCATTGCATTTCTTCTGGGTAGTAAACGAATATTTGCATTTCAGTTATTAAAAAATTGAATATTATTATGCTTTTATTTGTGTTATATTTCTGCTGGAACAAATCAATTGGAAGTAAATAAATTGCAACTATAGGTAGGTACCTAATAAGTTTTCAGAAATTCTGGTAACTTATTTCAGAATATATCAGAGTCAGAATGCAGAATGATGACAAAACATTCTTGAGTTAGGTAATTTCCTCGCCATGAATGAAATGTGAGGGATCCTCGGCGGACTAGGCCATGTAGAAATTGTTTCCTGTCCTCTCCTAGTGACCTTTCTTACTTTGACTACGACGCAGTCACTTTAGTTTTAGCATTACTATTTTTTAGCAGGAATGCTTTGAGGGGAATCTAGATAAAGTTTGGAGTAGCCCTCGTATCGTGATACGACAACGAGCGGTAAGTTAGGTAGAAAGCGAAGGAAGTAGCCAATTACATCTTTTCCGAAGAAGTAGCCGTAGATTTCTCTTTCATGTAATCTTTCAACATGAACTACCCGAGGTACTTTTACAGTTACACCTGTTCGCGCCAGACGGTCAAAAGCAGGAATTACGCATTGCACACAGGATGTCCTCGTTTGAGGAATTGAGGACAGACGTGAACAACTCCTCCAAAGGAATCACTGTTAAACGAATGCACAAATTCAGCACTAAAATATATTTCTCAGTGTTCATTGTCTATCTAGGCCATTGATATTAAATATTATGGAGCTCCATGTCATTAATCTGCAAAACTTCTGCCTCAATTAACCCAAGGATTCGAATAATCATAATATGGTCTTATCTGTTGAATGCGTGATTGTATATTTTGATTTACAGGAGTTTATTAAACATAATTACATGTGCTCGTAAACTGTTGACACGATTACCATATAAATATTACATGTAACTCGTATTAAAATAATAATATATGTCGACTCAGGACTGTCTTTTGATGTGTAGGCACATGAGACGGGTATGAAATTCTAGTCTGGTATTGGTACTTGAAGTAAACGTGAACCAGAACATCCTAAGCCAATTTGCAGGCAACGGCCGTTAGCGGATCCTTGTTTCAATCGGAAAGGAAAGTGTAACTGAAACCGCCATCAATTCAGTAACCGAAGAAAAGGAAACTTTCTCGGGAAAGCGCTGCAGCTATTAGAAAGGCGAGTCAAAGGAAGAGTCTTGAAAGAGCGCATTGTCGCTTGCTTTTACATGCAAGGCATAGTAAGGGCCGCTCTTGTCAACTCCGCAGCAGAAATGACGGGTTACATTACGACAGAACTATATTTATAGTTGACTAGGAAGAAAACGGGTCGAGTGAGCATAAAAGGTAATGACATGACGGTGACTTGTGGCCTCCTTCTAAGTTCTTGAACATCACGTTTAACGGAATGACGATGTGCGGTCATGCTGCGGTCTCCGTCCACTTCAGCAGCGTCGTCCCAACATTTTAACGGCTCCTTCCTCTCTCTCTGTCTCTCTCGTCCCTTTTCGCACACTCTTCAATCCTACAATCTTCCTAGCTCTTCTTCTGTCTATAAGGAATCGGCAAGTTTCCGGCCATTTGTCCCCGAAATTGCTAGGTGTTCGCTTGTCTGTAATAGCACACTTCATATCACCACTGCGAATGTAACCCGAATTTAAAACTATAAAACGAGGTGTCAGATGAATAGCTCTTTGTAGTAGGGCAGAACATTACTGTTGATTCTCCGACATTGTGGGGATATTTATCTCGCAGAAATAATTGCAAAGTATTATATTAATTACGATCACTTTTAGAGCTACGACATTAGAATTTTTGTAGTTAATGATTATAATACGAGAAGTGTCTTTAATTTAATTAATATCCTAGTTTCTCTAATTTGCAATTTAATGATTAATTATTTATCTTGCAAACTTATTATAATAATTGCTAATTGCTATCACTTTTACAGGTAGGTACATTAAGATTTTTGACTTAAACCACCGGAAAATTAGAATTTAACTGATATTATAATCAAAGGATCCGCACTGACTGATCAAAACTGATCGCAGAACAGCAAGACAGATTGAATTAATTATTTTCTCTTATACGTTTAGTTTGACAACTGCAACAGCAAAGATTTAAAATTTCATAATAGAAATTATCCGGGAAATACATATAGATAGT
The DNA here is from genome assembly GCA_019776505.1 of Tomocerus nigrus. Classification (NCBI taxonomy): domain Eukaryota; kingdom Metazoa; phylum Arthropoda; class Collembola; order Entomobryomorpha; family Tomoceridae; genus Tomocerus; species Tomocerus nigrus. The sequence continues at coordinate 10,852 of JABASI010004817.1, read as the reverse complement.
GTAGATAATGATTGTAAAGCGGAGTTACCCTCATTCCCGCTAACATTTATTGCGTGCATCGACTGCTGTGGAAAATACAAGAGAAATATTTACTACTGACAATGAGATTTTTTCCAGACAAAGGATGTGACTTGTTAAAACTGCGTATGAAGATATAGAAATCGTTGTTTTCGCTATCCTCACTTGCTATGCATCTGCTTCTGTGGAATCGGAACTCTGCTCTATCAACCAATAACCCAGTTTAGTTTTACTATTATCATAAAGAGTAGTAGAAAGAGGCAAGTGTGGAGATTATAAGAGCTATACATGGCACATATACGAGGCAATAGTCATAACGAGAAAACACAATAGAAACCGCAATGGAAGTGAGTCTAAGAATTCCCCTGTTACTGAAATGAGCTATAAACTTCAGTAAAAGTTAACCGAAGCAAATGTTAATTCTAACTATGCGGATATGTTGACTTCATGTTCAGTCTAATCTTATGTTACGTACTCGCCACGGATGTTAAGAGGCTACTGAATTCCTTGACATTATCACAAACATGCGTACATAAGATCCTATTTGCGGGATTTTGCACCAAGACTAAAACCATTCTGAAACAATGGCCCCTATCACTACAGATTACTCTGAAGTCTAATTTTTATTTTATACTCCGATTTATGACAATTATCGTTCATACTTAGACACGCACGTGTTGTAGCCAGCTAACTTCGACTATTATCAACCCTTGACCTCCTTCGACTTGAGAAAACCAATCACATCTTCAAAATTGAAGCTTATCCTTATTAGTTTATAGTTTTTCACTTAATTCTTAAATATACGCACGCAATTAATCTACAAAGCACCACAAGTTTGTAGTTGGCATAAATAACATTTTTATATGAGGAATAGAATAGAATTTCACAGATGTCTACGGTCTTCAGATACTTTTGTACACGTCGGAACGAGACTTTTCCCAACAAATTATATGATAGTATACTGTAGACTCAAGTCAGAACAAGTTCTATAAGCAGAACGATATCTTTTTTTTTGTGGAGCACTTTGCTTTCTTAATTTTCTCGAAAATCTCCCCAATAAAAAGTAATTCTTGGGGCACTGTTTGCTAGATTCTAATCAAAATCACTCCATAACAGTCATCCTCGGAAATGCTTTTAGGCCATTTTAGCAATGACTTTTACTTAGTTCCTAACCATTCCATTTCATAATACAAAGTGTTATGACTTCAGCTAATCTAATAGGAACTCGCACTCGTACTCACTCCTGTTCCTGTTTCTCTTCACTTTCTCCATGTCACGGAAAATCCTCTAGAAAATATCCGTAAAAAATCTCACAAAACAGTGCAAATTAACGAGTCTTTTGATCATCTCATCAGGGAGTGCTCAACAGAGACCCAATCAAAACAAACATTCCTAATTTATTGCCTCTAATTTTTCTAGCGTACATCCGATAGTACTGCTCTTGTTAGTGACACAGACTCATCGAGCATGTTTAGCTTACTTTCAACCCTTAATTGGACATAAATGTTGTCACGTAAAACATTACAGGTTATCCGGGCATTGTCCTTTCGCAAATTTTTTAATTCACAGACTCATCGAGCATGTTTAGCTTACTTTCAACCCTTAATTGGACATAAATGTTGTCACGTAAAACATTACAGGTTATCCGGGCATTGTCCTTTCGCAATTTTTTTAATGTGCATTTCATCCAAGACATCTCTGAGTTTTATACCCAGTGCCAGTTTCATCCACTATTTATATTGTAGCTGATATCACCACTTTGGGGATTCTTAATCAGGATGATGTAATTTAATGGAACCCAGAAGATTCTTTTCAGCGTGAAAATGAATGAAGGTAAATAAAATGTGTTTGCATATTATGGAACGGGCAGTACAACTAGTATTTAGTATTAAGTATTATTTTTAGTAGTGAGAACTAGCAGATTTTAAAAAAGTGTCTCTTATAGAGTTAGAAATTTTAAAACGGACAAGGATGCTTGGATTAGATGACAGTAGTTGAAGAGTGCTGATTCAGACGGCTAGGAAAATGTAGGAGTTGGCGAGAGTTCAGTTGGTTCTTTGGCTTTGATGACTGTTTTCTTCTGGTTTGCTCGTTGGGAAGGTTGTCTGGTGGGGACGGAGGGCAGCAGCTCTGGGATGGGATGGCATGGATTTCTGGGATGGTGGTGATGATCATAATGGTAATGACGATAATGGTGATAGTGATGTGATGCGATGTCAGATCATTTTCATGCTCATATTAGCCTTCTCTTGTACACAGCATCTCTCCGGCTGGTTTTCCAAGCTCACTGCATCCAATCTGATGTGAGTGAGATGAGAGAGCGGATGAGCTGTGCCCTACGCTGAACTGTAAAAGAAATGGATACGTAGTCGTAGATGACACGTAAAGTAGGAGATCGCATTTCCTCGTCTTCAGTTCCCATCTTTTTAGCTACATTAATCTAGAGTGCTTGCTACTTGAGTTTCCCCTAACAAGATATCAAGTTTTGGTTAGTTTCATTTAAACTTTATAGTTTCTATCCCTCTTAGTTAGTTGGTTTTAACAAGGCTGCTTACAGATATACGATCCCTACTGTAGTATTTCCTATACGCAGTACTTTGCGTAAACATCTCTATATCTGAGTAGTTGTGGATTAGCAGGAGCACTAAACAAGGCTATAGTAGTTTATATTCATCCTACTTCTTCCGAGTTCTTCCTGATAAAACTAAGAGAAAGGACATATAGGGATATTAACTTGGTAGCAGTTTAGCTGATGGTTAGTTAAGCCAATGGCAGGGCCAGAACAAAAGAAAGAAAATGTACAAATGAGGAGCATAAGGGGAAATATGTTAACCTTTGTCCTGGGATCAAATCTGAATGTGATTTGGTATTTGCTGGAGATTACTTGACTATAGAATCCAGCACTCGTGTTAGTGTGGCTTTAACTTTGCTTAGCTCTTACACTTTTCATGATACGAACCTATAAAATAAAATGAGCTTTCCTCTTCAGTCTCTCTCTCTCTCTCTCGATCTGCGTGCAAGACAGCTAAGCTTTTACTTACGGGGAGATAGAGGGAGAAAGTCACAGACATATCTAAACTCACATTTAACACAGTGTGGTGTGAGTGAACTAAAAAGTAGGATCCCAACTATGTGTGTATGTATGTGCATGGCTGATCTCTGTATATAGCCGGAGAAAGTATTGGGAGGAGAAAGGAGAGATTGGATTGGATGGCTGTGAGGAAAAAGACAAAGAAGTAAAAAAAGGCGAGAGAATTCAAGTCAAGAGACACATCCATACAATAACACCTAATCGGCCAAGGAGCTCGGCTACAATAGCCTTTTCAAACTTTCAATGGTCTTCGGTCAGATTGGGAAAAGGTTTTCGTGAAATTGGTTTCTCTTGACTTAGTCCTTATCCTCAGCTCCTATCTTCTATCGTTATGGCAAAAGGCGTGCAATATGATGATAGTTCATTGTTTCCTTTCTCCTTTCTCCAGCATCACATCGCATCAGCATCTCTCTCTCCTTCCTTTCAAAACCCACAAATATTCACTCCGATTCACTTCACTTTGGATTTAAGTCCGAAAAGGGAAATGAGAAATCGAGTCGAGCAGATACCCAACTCCAGAGATACCTACATTAGCCAACCTCCACAAATACAAACGAACAAAACTCGAAATATTTGTACAGATCCTGCAATGTCATCTCTGAGCTTAGACCCGATCAACTCAACAGCAAACCAATGCACTTCCTATTTCAACTGCATCCATACAGACACAATGACACTACTCTGCCCAAATCAACTTACACAAGTTCACTTGCAAGTCACAATCCCTCAGCTCAGTGCACTTTATTCCTGCAGAATGGAATAAACCCCAAGTTCCTTCATTCTCTATTAATATTCCTCTTTTTCAATGCACTCTATCACCATTCTATAAATAGTTTTGATCCTGACTTCCTTTATTACACGGGTACTTCCTAAACTTTATACTGCGACCCAGCACCGCAGCTCAGATTTTCTTTAGAAAACGTTTGGTAAGAGAAACTCTATGCAAATCTTGTCTTAAGAAAAAGATTCCTGTCATTTTCGTGTGTAAGAAATAGATAATGAATTAAAAATTGGAAAATATCGAGATCCGAGATTACTACCTACTATATTGCTTCGTAGATCGTTAAAACTAAATACCTACTACTCTACCTCCACATTATTCCACATTTTCAAGTAGATATGCAATTTTTGATTGCCTGGACGAATTGTATATTAATTACCTATATTAAATATGATGTTAGATAATCAGTTAATCTTATAAAATATTGTAGTGGTGTAGTGTTTTTTTTAACTTGGTATGGTCGTGGCTTAAAATTTTTTTTTTATCAGATATATGTATTTTCATCTTCGTTAAATGAGAATAGCACGAGAACTTTTATGTGCACACTCGAACGGTAGAAATATCGAGAGATAGATAGCAGGAAGATATTGCATTTGCGTAGAACGAGAATATCGTGGATGAGTGAAGACCAAATTGCTCATTCCACAGTAGGTCGGCAGTAAAAAATTTATTTTCTTAAGCAATTTACTTGATTCTTTATCAAATCTAGGGAAGGCATTCGTGAATCTTTGTTTATCAATGAGATTCATCTTCAATCTTGAAGGATTTAAGTCGTTTGTATGCGTGTACGTAGAATAAGAGATATTATCTTGTGCTTCTGTTGTCTGTCTCCAGCAGAGGCATGTATGTATATCTACGATTGTAGCAAGTGCGTATAATATAATAGGGTTCTGTATATGAAGATAGATTACGAGAAGGAAAAATCATGAATTATCAGCTTAAGGTTATCGTTGGAAGGATGAGAGTTGGCAAACAAAATTTTAGATATGAGTAAGAATAATATTTGGTGTGAGAGGGCAATGCAATGGAAGAATGAGAGTCTGAAATAAAAGGTGATGGTGCGCGAGGGCAATATGTTCGGAGTGAATCTGGGGCTACTCTATATAGGTGTAATGTTGGGAGATAGGTGTGGAGACGGGTGATATATAAATTAGGAGCTTGTGTGGTTGTGTCAGCTCAGCTCAGTGGAGTTCAGTTCAGTGTTGGTCGGAGTGGAAAAGTGGCTATATGGAATTAGAGGCGTGTGTCTGGCGGGGTAGAGTGAGATAGACAGACTGTTTTGACGCAGTTGAATTGAATGGTACAAAAGAGATCAGTTCAGCTTCATTACCGTGCAGAATTAGTCGAGTTGGAGGGAAACCGTTGTTTTATGCCCTATTGACTTTCTCTCTTCCTTTCTCTCTTTGCCTTTCTCCGCACTTTCACTCAGCTCCTTTCTTCTCCTCTCACAAATACTTTCTATTATCTTTTTCTCTTTTCCACTCACCACCCAAATATAGCAGCCGGCTTTCACTTAAAGAGAAAGCCCAGCTCACCTAAAGAAGATTACACTAGATAACCAAGCTGGCCACAGCAGAACTTTCTCCTTCTATTCCTCCAATGCTCAAATACTAATCATTTCAGTGCATTTCATTACGTATGAATTAAACTAATACTCTACTGGCTCCAATCTTCACTTTTTACGACACATTTAATCATAGAATTAATTAATACAACTTATTACATCATCACTTAGAAGGATTTTTAATAATATTCCATAATTTTCCGTAAATTAACCATTGAAAATGTGACATTTAATTTTGTGGTAGATTTAAGCTACCATTTTTATATTTCATTTGATTACAATTACATGTGTGGCTACTAAAATGAAAAAGATCGATATGTTCAGGTCATTAGTCGCAGGGATGAATAAGGTGATGGATTTATAAATAGACGAAGGAGGGACAGGATACATACATCATAAATAAGTCAACAGTCCTGAATAATAATGCTTTCTCTGTAGATAAATAATTAATATTTAACCGGCTATTATGTTAATAAGTGAGAGAAGTTCTGTAGAAAAATGTACAGTGAGAAGAGTGACGGAGTATTGCCCGATGCACTGCTAGTCCTAAATATATCGGAAGATAAGCCGGGAGAGATTGTAACTAATTCCGTAGTGACTTTCTCTTTTCCTTAATTAATGTAGCAATGAGTCTTGCTTTCTCCTTTGGTTGTTTCATTTCTGAGCATAGACATATTTCTCCTCTGCCCCATTTACAGGTGAATAGGAGGAAGAAGAGCCTGCACAGCCAGCTCTAGATACATATCCAACTTTTAATCTTCTTTCCCCATCACTCGCTCTCGATTCTTAAGCATACATATTCATGACCTTAGATTTCCTTCCTCTAACTCGACAACGTCCATGCCTCTCTCTGTTCTGACTTGTTTGTTAAATATTCATTAGCCTAAGGAAAAGCTGTTTTGGTCTTCTGTATTGTTACTAAGATATATTTATTAAAGTATTCTCATGCAAAGAAGAAAGATAGACTTCAGTTGATGTTAAAATGAAATGCAGCTTATACTGGGCTGATTATACACCAAGGTGAAAGTAGGAAAAGGAAAGTTGATGCAACAGAGAATGAGAAAGTTGAGGAGAAAGTCTTGCATCAGCACCATAGCCTCCTGATGTATCATCCAAAAGGGAAGATCTACGTTACACACGTGAATTGTAAATGACAACATCAAATCTACATATATACAACTCAACCGTGAACAAATAAGATTGCCGGAGAGCTGAATAATTTTAATGACTCCGGAATGGTACACTTGTACTTGAATTCCACTTACTTTCCTTGCCCTGCCAGCTTCCTCATCGATTTACACTAAATGTACCTAGCTACATTAGGATATCTGAACATTCCTTAATAAAGAATACTTTTCGGCTACTCTGGGCCTGACTCTGTAATATTCTGCATGCCCTTGCCCTGCCTCCACGTCTTTATTTATTAGCGTCCCGCTGTGTAATCTACGTTTTGTTCCTAAGTTTCTATACCAAGATGTTTAATGCATTAAGAAACTACTTTAAATGCTACAAAATTGTTTTTATTAGAAATGTGTACAGATTGCATGTTGTCTGCACACGAGGGAACGACATGAATAATATAAACACGTACGTAAATTGACATTCCTTTTCGCCTCTCCCCTTCCACTACCTACCTCTTTTTTTGGCCTCTTAGTTTTACTTAATGAAAACAGGAACTAATTCCATTAAATTACTAAATTCATTGAAAGATTCAAAATTTAGGTTGATATGCTATACCTTTAGCTAACGGAGAGCATTGTTGTCGTAGACTCGTACAACGTGAATATAATTTAAACTCCTACCATATACACAAATTGTAGCTAGGCATGGTTTCCGAAAATTTCACCTAAATAAAAAGTAAGTATAGTAATTAAAATAATGAATGATAATCTATGGTCTGTCGACGTTAAAACATAATAATAATCATAATAATAAACACAATTTAAAGATATTTCTACACTCCATGCATGCATACAGGTGACTTTAAAGATTTTAAAAGGATATGCATGTACTAAGCATAAAATTCTCAATAGTATTCATAATAATATTATTTATATATGTAACAAAGTCTGAGAATATTGTGCTTAGTGCTTACATTTACGATAGGCTTCCATTGCAGATGGATTATATGCCGATAATATGCTTATAGTCGTACGTACGGTATCAAATCATCAGAAAGATAGCATCGTCTAACACGATAACATCATCCTCAGATGTGAAACATGAATCTACGTTTGGGACTTTTAACTTTTTGGATTGAATTATGAATATTTAATGCTTTCATATGGAATTGCATTGAAATTTACAGTTTGATAATTTGATACTAAGAACTGGCAACTATAAAAGCAAAGAAACTTCACGAAAACAATTATTTTATTTTTGGCAATTGTAGCTATAGCTGCTGAGAACGTAACACTGTAACGTAAAACTGTAATAACACTTTCCGCATACGTATGATAAATATCTGCATTATTATTTTGGGGCATAACATACGTAACCTACTTTGGCATGTGAAGATGCGGGAATAATTTCTATGGAACTGTCCAGGTCATGTACCCCGTACTTTCTTTGAAGAGAGACTCCAAAAGGTTTCTGTTTGTAGACCTTTTGATTTGACTTTACTCATTGTCAAATATCTAAAGATGAGAGTGACAGATCATAAATGATTCCAGAGATGGACAAAAACAATGATATATTGGACACAAATAAAGAAGCTAACTCTTGAGTACCTAACACAAAGAAAACCTTTTACTGCTTATTCGGGAATTCGCATGGCTACTTGAAATATTGGCATTTTTTTCCAACGATTCCTCAAGAAAATTCATAGCCCGAGATTTATATACTATCCTCTATAGCATATTATACCATGCTCTATAGCATCAGCAGTATAATAAACTGTAATGTAATGTAGTAATGCATCACTCACAGTAATACTACGGATAGCACTTTGATAATAACTGTACTGACTACAGGGAGGAGGCTAATTGGAGCACTACTGATGCTCTTGGAAATTCAATCTTCTCAGTTCTACACGAAAACACAGTACACAGCATAAACCTATTAATCAATTAGAGCTGTTCTCTCAACGTATTACCAAAATAGTAAAAGTATATGAAGGGACAAAAATTCTTGAATGATACAATGGGGTAAAATTTCATTTGCGCAAGATAATTGGAGAGATATAAATACAGAAGCTCAGCATCTATCAGCAGCTCAGAAGNAAGCTCAGCATCTATCAGCAGCTCAGAAGCTCTATCCATTACAATAATATAAGCGGCAATGATGATGATACATACGTAATTAGCCTTTTACCTAAAATAGAAATAAATCAAGCAATTTAATCTGTACGTAATCGAATACAATCATTTTCTTGTTTTTGTAGAAGTATTAATTGCCTAACTAAGTAGGCAAATCTTTTTGTTCCAATGTTATCCTGTACAAGGATAACAGAATTAATCGAATTGCCTAAATACCAACACTCAGACTCACTATATCATGTAGAAGTAGTTTATATTATTAACCCATTAATTCATTTGCGACATCGAAGAAGGAAAATGATTTTTTAATATGATTAAATAGGTCACTATATAATTAGGCTGTGTAGGTATGTACATAGTTAATTAGTATAGCTACATCTGAGAAAAATCTGATACGCACAAGCCAATAAAAAGTATATCAGAGTAAGCATTGAAACGATTACGAAAATTAAATGCCCAAAAGCGCTTTCACAAGTTACAAGAGAGAAAAGTTTGGAAGAAGTTGTCGTTAGCTGTTTGTCAGTGTCCATAAAAGGCAGTCAGTGAAGAGTGGAGTCCAGCCTGGTCTAGACTTAGGCAAAGTTCAAACAGAAGTCGTAGTAAGTTTTTGTTAAAGAAAATGTAAACTTTTCTCAATTAAACATAAAATATAATATATCACAGTGAGTTTCACAGGAGAATACGAGAACTTTACTAATCTGGAATGAAATTTTAATTTTGTCAACGCAGATAGTAAGGAACTGGGACTCGTGCGCTAGGTCTGTAGGTTGAATTTATATTCTAATGTTAGTATACATACACTACACTATGTTAATACACTCAGGGCCTAGAACTACAGATGATAAATAATTTAATTCTCTAGACATTTGTATATTAAGCAGCTACGTAGGTAATATGCACAGAGCATAAGCATCCGTATCATAGCCAGTTAGCAAATATTCTAAAGGTAAGCATTAAGCATGAAACTCATCCAAACTTCACTAAACTAAACTGAATGAGCATCCATCAAAGTTTCTATTGAATCCATTACATTCTGAAAAGTTTCTCACATGTGAACTCTCGTCGTCCTCCAGGAGAAAGTTCAAAAGTTTCTCTACAAACTGTAACAGGAAATCTACAAATGTAAACAGACACGGCGTCCCGTCCTCTATATGTAACCAAAAGTAATGTTGGATGTAAATACAGAAGAAAGTAAAGAAAACGGAGAAAGTACAAAGTATTTGATGTTTATATGCTCCGTTACAAATTGAAGGCTAGCTATGATAAGTACACATATTACTACATTTTCCATGTCATGTTTTTCACAAACTTCTATAATACGTCATTCAGTCAGGCAAACTGGTCACCAGTTATATTACATGAGTAGGTAGGCAGGCACTATATTTCCTTTCGCCATCCTACACATATTTCCGCTCTATAAACGAGCCAGTTTGCAAAAGTAGACACTCGGGCCCAATAATTCTATAAAAATTACACCCAGTTCATTTTTAGTCATTAAACGTTTCGTTTAACTATATAAGCTCCGCTAAATTGTCATTATAGTGACAAGTCTAGAAACTTTAAGAACTTTTATTTGTCGCAACGAAATTCATGGCACATTTTCTGGAATTTAAAGTTTATCCTATTTAAATCAAAATATTTGCTCGGAGACAATTTAATGTGAACCAATTTACTTAGGGAGAAAATAAAGTACACCCAACAGAATGCAATTAGTAAACATGTAAAGTTTATCCTATGCCTGCATACATGGACCTGTTTTATAATGAGACATAGATACTGCAGCTATTTATGACGACAGAAATTCATTCCTCTTTCTAATTACGTAAAGTAAGACTAATAGGCAATATACCTAGTCGATTTAATTACAAGGAATAAAGACAGTAAAAGGTCATTGAATCCTTTATGGTATTTTGAATTTTATGCCAGTGTCTTTGGCATCTCCCAAAAAATGCTGTATCAAGCCCGCACAAAAATGTCATCCAATATTTTGTCTGTACAAAGTCATGGATGCTTGAAGACCACTGCCAACTACAGAAAGTGCGAAGCAAAGAGCAAGACGTTCACCTGCATATTATACGCTCTATATTTGCTGGTAATGCAATTCAAACTCAACCTTTCGAAAATAAGAATGTGAATAAATA
>JABASI010004816.1:0-13358 GCA_019776505.1 Tomocerus nigrus | reverse complement strand
TTTAATCGTTACCAGTTTGATTTTGATTTCCCCTTGTGAAAAATTGCCTCATTGCCATATAGATTAGTAGGGTTTCTTGTTCTCTGTGGCCTACCTACCGGTGTAATTTCTTTGGATGCCTTTACATGTGATTTGTTTGCAATAACAGATTTATTTAACGTTTCAGACTGACCAGGTAGATGAGATTGCTGTGAATTATTTCCTAAATTAGTTACATTGGACGGTGTATCAGTATTAATTCTTTCTGTCTGTATGTCGGTTGTTGTCAGATATTTTTGTGACTGTATTTGTGTGTCATTGTTTTCCCTCATTATCTCAATGCGCTTGGGCCTATCTACTTCATCATAGTCGTAAAAAATATGCTCATTGTATATACCATGCTGATCATAGCCACTTATTAATATTTTGTTTCCTCTAATATATGCACCTGGGTTTTGTTTTATTATATCCTCCAACTTTTGTCTTTTAAACTTGTGTATAATACTCTCTTTGATGGTAAGATCGGGTGAGATAAATATGTTATACATATCTGGGGATTTACGTAGCCATTTTGCATTAAGTAGCAGCTTTCGTCTTACCATAGTGGAGTACATTGTAACTCTGACTATGAGTGGCTTGTTACAAACAATGTCTATATCTCTTATTTGAGATAAAGACGTTTGTAGGTATGTAAATATCCCCAAGACGTATTCACATATATCTTCGTATCTGCATGTGTTTACCGTTAGTCCCTTTATTATAATGTTATGTTGTCTCTCATTTCTGTTTATCTTTTCCTCTATATTCTCAACCTTATCATATAGTTCATTGGAGTGCATGCATATTAGATCCATTTCTTCTGAGAAATCATTTGAATGTTTATTCAAATCATTTCTCAACGATTTGATCATGTTTTCAAGTTCCAAAATTTTTTTGTTTAAAGATTCAACTTTTTCAGTATTTTCTATGCATGCACTACAACCGCTACTATTGCATTTTTTAGTCATTTTTACTATTAAATTAGTTTAGTTCAGTTACTTATCTTATTTATTAAGTGTGATGAGATATGGTGAAATTGTGTAGTTCCTTATCTTAAATGTGTCTTTGTCCCGTTGTATAATTGTTTCGTGCTTGTGATGAAAAATATTTACGTCTGCCTGTTCTTGTGTTGGTGTCTCCGTCAGAAACTGCTAAAAGCCGCACTTCCTCGATTCCAAAACCGCAAAATTTTCACGGTATTGACCAGGTACCGACTCAACTCGTCACAGGTTATCCTGACGAGGGTTAAATTGGGAGGCCCTGCCTTGATCTTAGGCTTAGAGATAATGTTGTGGGCTGGCTGGTGCAGTCAGACATCAGGAGTGAAGGCAATTGACAACCTTCCTGTTCCAAGTGCAACTTGGAACTCTATAACTATAACTATAATAGTATAGCTATAATAGTATAACTATAACTATAACTATAATATAATCTATAACTTGGAACTCTTGGAATATACTGGATATCTGAAGACTAATCCCTTTGCAAGTGCACGGTGGGTGAGACGAATCCCGTAGGTCCATTGCTCTCTGCACAACTCGAAGGCAAGTGGACAGAAATACATAAAAGAGCCGAGTTGCCTGGTTTATCTGCCGAGCTCGGCTTTGATGAGATCTGCCTCGTGACAAATGCTCACCTTTTCGGCTATGACGAAAAAGATTTGAGGGCTTTGAGCGTTCAGTTCTGGTGGATGAGTGCGAGTTGCACAAGTTCATTCTGTTTCAGGCAATTGGAGTGTGAGGAGGGAGGAGGGCTTTTGAAGCAGGCAGATCCGAGTTTACCTGCCTTGTGTGGGTGTGGGTGTTTTCCTCACAGCTCCATCTCATCATCTCCAACTATTTTCTGTGCCACGTCCGCTTCACGTTCTGTGGGGAGCGTTCTCGACTTCTCGTCCAATTTCGTCTACAGCAGGATATTCCTGTTCTCGATCTGCTACCGGCGCTCTATTTTACACTCTAATGTCATCCTAGAACGCTAAGATGCCGTAACTGTAGAATGAGAGCAATTCAAATGCCATTATTCTCTTCCGTTCCCCGGGATTTATATCATGCTGACAGATCATTGCACTTCACCTTCTCATTCCCATCCTAGCTCAACCCTATGTACCTACAAGACGAAAACTTTCAAGCGATTGCTAACAAGAAACGTTTACAGCCGTCTATTCTTTATTAGCTATTTATTTGTACAAAGTTACGGCATTTTTTCCATCTTCATTAAATATTTGGTTGGACATAAAGTAGAAATATTTTCTGAGATATTAGTTTGACTTACACGTATAAACAATCAATAAGAATTCAAAGAATTTAATAAGAATAGTAATAAGAATATTTATTTCAATAAGAAATATTGAAATATTCAAAAGCTAAAACACACAAATATGATTTTCTTAAGGAATGTAGAATATAATATGAAATAGACAGAATGGAAATCCATTTAAACTTTGAAGTGCAAAGGTTCGAAGTGGTTCAACTTGGTACAGACCGGATTTTGTTAGGATTTCTTGGAATTTAAGCAGAAATAGTATTTTGCCTTTCTTGGCAGGGACAGTTTATTTTGGAGCACCATTTCTTTTAATACAACTTTTTGGATTGGGATTAAGGCTTCTGACTTTTTTTAAATTAAAAATAAAAGTTCTATATATAGTAGTAGGGTCATAGTCTCTACTTTCTGTTCCACTTCAGTGTCAGGATGGAAATTCATACAGAATGAACCTCATTGAAACAGGCAAACATTTTTCCATATTATATCGAAGAAGCATTTAAGAAACCAGGCAAAGGCCTGTGCTTGTGACTGCGTAGCAAGTTAGCTATGTAGGAATGCTGAATGGTAGGATGAAGAAGATGCACCTACCTTACCTATAGAAAATAATATGATGGGATTCTTATACTTTTGCACAATTGATTGCTTCCGTTTAAATGTCTGAAAGTTGGAAATGAATTTATTATTTCATAAATCGGGAGATGCGTTTAAATGCCCCACGATCCCTGACACGGCAATTAAATAGTCGGTCGGGATTCAGAATAAAAATTATTACATCTCGGATTGTATGATTATTCAAGTTTGCACATCTTTGCTCTGATGATAAAACCAAGGAAAGATACGAACTGCGAAGGGTAGTGCTAGTGCATGGGTTCAGTGGCAGTGAAGAAAAGGACCTTTAGGTCATTAGGTCTCCTACAATAAATGTATTACATTTCACTGGGAGAGAGAGAGAGCAACTGTCAAGTGCACTAGAGAATAACAAGTGAGACTTATCCTTCCCCAGCGCTGAATACTCCAGTCAGCGAGAAATGGCTCTACTTATTTTTAGTCAACTCCGCTTGTTTTCCTACGAACTTTCTCAGCAGACGAGTACCGATAACGTTTTCAGTGTAGGATAATGGGATGATATTATTATATGTAGAATGAAGAAGATGAGTTTTTGTGTCTCTCCTGATTGAATGCTCATCAGACGGATTGAGTAACATTTGAGCTTGAGGAAAGATGAGGATGGTTATTGGTGGTTGGGATCTGAGATGAACCTTGGGTCAAATCCAGCCGAAAACGTTGCAAGTAATGGATAAGCTAAACTAGTCATGATAGGAGACTGGGATGAAAGAGTCTTTGCAGACGCAGCAACAGATATGGATTAAGCCATTACAATATCATCACTGCTGCGTGATCCGATCTTTTTAGAAGATGATAACTCAGTCGTTAGAGAAACATTGTAGCGTCTAAATGAAAACTCTCGTAATGTATTGCTATTAAATGTCTACAATTATCTCAAGTGATTTATTTTCAAAGAATCCCTCATTTCATGTAGTTAGCTCAACCAATAAGTTACTTAAAATCCCTTCATTTCTAACGATGCATTGCAGTATTGCCTAATACTACGCAATTATTGATGCTCCTAGGAGCTCCGCTGCATACAGTATGCAATGCGGTCACAGGTTATGGCGTCGCTTTATAAAACTATCAAATTTGTTTGTAGTCGAATCTGTCCAATCCCAAAATGTCAATTAATATATTAATTTAGTAGCAAGGTAAGCTTCGTCGGGACTGTTTTTAAATTAAAATGTCTTTTTTTCTACTGGAGGCAAATAGATGAAGAGTTGCCTCCAGACTCCAGACTGTGTTAGCAGTACAGTCTGCAAAACAAAATACTACCATTTTTGTCTCCAGTCGATAGCCAAGGTAACAGAGTACACCAGCCTTGGTTATTTTCAATGATTGTTTCGGTATATTCCCATTATACAAGATTTACTTGTGGCTGATGAAATTACTACAATAACAAATTGTCTTATTTATTTCTACCATTGCATTCTTCGAAAAAATGCGTTGGCTACAGAAAATGCAGTATAAAACATGCATAGGTAACTCACCTAGGTACTGCAAATGTACTATAAGCACCTGCTCAGAAAAGTAGATAATAATTTAGTCTACATGTACTACAGATAGACCTACAATTATACCTCCTGTCCCTAATTAGCACTAAATATTTAAAAACAATATTCGGTATTATTTTCACTGGCACAATACACGAAATTAATTACATTTATTATCTACACTAACCTAGTACTGGACTGAACGTTGTTAAGCATACCTATGCAGAGTAGTCAGTGACAGACAGTGCAGTCTGCGTTACGTGAAAGGTTGACGATGGTGATAGCGCCATGATTAAAATTATGATGGATGTACACGTACTGAAATATCAATCCACGATGAAAATGTGTATTGAAAGCTGCTTTATGTGAATTAATGAGTCTCATTTTCCGGATCGAAAAAAGATCGCAACAAGCACAGATGTTTTAGCAGATGACACAAACTTTGTCATCTCGGAAATTTAAAGGCTTACAACTTACAGCAGAAGCGTTTCAATCTGCAGACAGGGACCAGACTCAGACTATTCAAAATAAGACAGTTTGTAATTGTATCATAGAGTGCTATGTATAGCCCTAAAAAATCCAAGTACCTAAGACGAAAAATACACTATTATAAATGAATTTATAAACAGGCAAAAATTTTCTATACGAAAGGGTTTCAATTCCACCAACATCTATTTATTCACACAAAAACATTAAATTTCTCTTTATCACAGGAAAAAGTAGTTCCTTATGTTTTTCTTTTGAAATTAGAAACAGTTAAAAGGAGCGTCCTCACTCAGTAATCTATGAAATTCTGCATATTATGCCCGAATAATGATGTGTGTATAAAATTCCCTGTCAATAAAATCAAGATGTTATTATACCTCCTTCCATTCAGCGGGGTCATATATGTAAATGAAAATCGTAAGTGTTGCAATCGTTACAACAACTACAACACAATAAAGGTGAACGTGCTTCAAAATAATTTGGAGCATAAAAATTGTTTCGATGAGACGATGGGAGTAAGATAATAATAAATATTCTGCTGTAGTATATGAAGCCCATTGATTTGGATGCATGGCCTAGAGAAGATCCATGGCATGACTGACTATGAATAGCCAAGAAGTCTACAGGATAAGTTATAGTTTATAGTTTATACATGTGTATCTTATCTTAGCATTTGGCATTTATTTGGAGATAGATGAGATGATGGACATGGATTTACATTTTGTCATCAGAAACGTATTGACAACTTTTCAAAACTGATGTTAAAATGTTTCTGGCTTCATATTCGATCCTTTGATAAAGCTCTAGTGAAGACACTTTGTTTTCTTCTCGCGTTATCAATGCTGATATGAAAGAAACTGCATTATTATCTGATCGAGATCTCTAGTTGTCAAAAATGAATAGCATAGGTCACATAAAGGTACCTAAGTACAATTTTGTAACGTTTTACCACGGGATAATTCCATGGTAATGAAAGATCGTACTTTTGCAACTGTTCCTCTTATAACACTTTATTATAACATATATCTGTATCATTTTGGTGTGCAATACTATTTATATATGCTGATTATTATTATAGTAACGATTTCTATTGACATATTTATTAAATAATTAACTAATTAGACACAGTGCAGCCCCTTGGCTTTAAGTAATAACATCTAAAAGTCATAAGCATCAATAAGGAAGGGTGTCCCTCATGTAGTTATCAACACACCATAACTGATATAGTATTATGCTGTAATATAATCCACGCAAAATAATTAAAACGTATGATAGCGAAAAGGGATATAATAAGTATTAAATGGTAGGAATTTCATGGCTTAAGTACGTAGCAGATTATTATTATGATCAATAGGTATGTAAAATATCGAAGTGCGTGTGTGTAAAAGCGACAACTCAATCAATATCAGATTACGTAGCACTCGTATACTCTTATTGCATAGATAAACAGAGTCATTAAACAACTTGGTCGGTACATACAGTTGTCCCGCTTGTGTTACCTTTACAATAAAATACCTAGATATATTATCTGCAGTTGCTCCAGAAAAAAACATTGTACGTGATCTTGGTGTATCGCGCGTTTATGAAGTGCTTAAATCAATATGTACGGCATGTACAGATAATAATAATGCAATGCTGTGCATATGTAATTTACATTTTGCACGGTGCAAGTACAAGTTATTTTACATAATGCACAGTACGGATACAAGATAAACTTGCGTACATAAGGACACAACAAGTGGATGCAGAGAGATAGATAGAAGTTTCGTTTGACAGAACAGGAGGGGACAGCCTTATTTATGCAATGTTAGTTTTTAAATAACTATATAAAAGCATATTACACGTTTATGTGTTGTATTATCCAGCCAGATTTGCCACAACAACAAACTACAATAAGTCTCTATTTCTGCTGGAGTAATTCAGAGGTGAAACTTTTGCTCACCAAACCAAACCGAACCACTGCCTCCAAAAACTTGAGAAACCCGAACCGAACTAATGATTTTCTAAAAGTTGGGATAACCGAACCACAGACGTTCTAAAACTTAATCAAACCAAAAGGTCACCATAAAAAACGACAAAATTCGAGGGAATCCGTGGTTCGGTTCGCTATTTTTCCAACCACTGTGGTTCGGCGATCCACAAAGTTTTACCTCTTCTGGAATGAGTTGGTGATGGATGTAAATAGTATAATAATAATAATATGATGGAGGAGTAAAGGGCAGAATGAGGATGTTCATGTATAACTAGTGCATGGATTAATAGTTTTCATTCACTGGTATTTAATATTGTAGTGTTATTAGATAATTATTTTAAGTATTGGGATTTGGCTGGAATCGGGACTGGTTTACTGCACACGGTTTCGAAGGGGAGTTGGGATGAGGAATGGAACTGGCATCACCTAATAAATAACTTGCGGTTGGAAACGGACTCAAGTGTAAACTTGCGCATCTATATCCAGAGTGTCTACAGTGGATTGGCAGAGACTCTCACTCGATCAGTGCAGAACTGTAGACGAGTTTTTTTCTCAAGTTGACTTATAGCTTGTCATTTTCTTCTTAATCAAAAGGGAGTAGATGGAAATATTGAAAGTGGGACAGCTGTGCGCCGTGAAAGAGTCGAGCGAGCGGTTTGGTTGGATCGGACAGAGTTCCTTTGGCTTGTCTGGAATGAAGAAACGGCCTGGCCTGGAATCTTCAATTCCTAACTCCAGATTAAGAAAATCTGTTGTTGTTGTGTTTGTTAGTTAAGTGGGGTGGTGAGCACGGAGCGAGCGGATTTGCAATTCTTTTCGGCGCAAAGGCAGAACTGGATTTTTAAGAGCAAGTCTTGCGCCTGTTGTTTTCTCGAAGAATTCTGAAAGTGACCGTCAGTCTCAGTCACATCTTCTCATGCCCGCTTTGGAAAACAAGTTGTTGCATTACGGTCAACGATGGATAAGTGAAACGAAGATTTATCCTTCATCCACGTCTCTCTAGCTATTACTAGCCTTGTATATTTACGTTCCAGATTTACATAGTGGACTGGAGGGAACTGGATAAAATTCTCCTCTCCTAGTAGTCTCCTCGCTCCTGGCTCAACACTTTTTTCTCCAGTGAACCAGACTGGACTTGAGTGCAACTCGCTCTTCCAGCGAGTGTCAATGTTGTTTAGCTGATTGGGATATCTCTTTCTCAGCTGAATGCATCACCTCGCCAAGCATCTACTCACACAACACAAAACACAAGCACAACTCTTCATCGCATTTACCTACTTTCCTTGCTTATTTACATTATTGAGATAATTCTCCAATAGAAACAGAGTTGAAAGTCTATCGTCTTCAGTTTGAACATGGCTTGACTAGGCAGAAACGGACTCCGTTCCACAATAACATAATAGATGATTACAGTAAGACAAGATAAGAGTGTGTAACCTACTTATACTTGACTGAGCTCTAAGGTATTCTCTCTCTCTCTCTCTGCATGGCATGCACATCTGTGCTGGTATTTCTTTGTAGCTAAAGAGATATAAATATTGGTAAGGAGATGGCAGGGAGTTGTTTATTGGCAGTGGGTTCTGCTTTGCCCTGCTGACTTGTCTTATCTTGTCCAGCGCAGTGAAGCCAATTCCAGTCGAACGAGATTTTCTCCGGCCTTCTGTCCGTTCCTGCTCAATTGATTTCAATTCATGTTAACCGTCCTCTCATCTCCAACTTGATCCTTCCATTTCATATGATCTTTCTCAAATATCCAGTTGTCTATAGGAACTCTAAGCTTTGATGTAATAGCCATGCTACTCTATTATTGTGTCGTCTGACGGAGAGAGAGAGAGAGAGCCGAGAGGTAACTAGCTGGATGGAGGTGTATGAGGCTGTCCTTTGGGGCACCACATTTTATCCAACTCCACTCACATCAAATTCAGCACTGACAAATGCTAATGAAAGCAATCCGTATCCAGCCACTCATCCTTGAACATCTCCACCAGTCCAGTAACCGTTTCTTCTTCATCTTCCAGCAGCAGCTCTCATCCTTCCCGTACTTAAATAGCTGGAAGAGCTACTTGCATTATCTTTTAACACCAACAACTACTACACAAAGTCATCTTAAGCATGATAATAATAATATCCTAGGCATTGGAACATTTTGACTGTTGAGTCGGATAAGGAGACAGCTTCGTTTATTGTCTCTATTCCTAGTTCCACTATCTCATGCAACAAGTAAGTGCTCAGATAATAAATAATAAGTGCTCTACTCTTCTACTTATTCCACATCTCTCCGCCGAGTGTCTCTAATAATGTGGCAATAAACGCTCTCCATACAATAATCTCCCGTTTCTTCTCAGACACTTTCATTCACTTCTTCTTGTCAGTAAATACGAATGGGAAATAAGGGATTGAGACAAGGACCGAACCCGAACTGAAGTCGAGATAAGAAACCCGAGCGACCGGCAAACGGTTCAGTCCCTTTCCATTCACTTCACGCAGCATAAACGTGACACAATTATTTACAAGGCTCCCTTGCCTTCCTTCGACTTCCACTTACACCCGACCAGACAGAAGGTATAGTATTATCATCCTCTCTTTCTCTCATTTTCTCAACCAGAAGCCTTGAAGCCTATTCACCATTCACACTCTCAGCAGTCAGCTCAGCACTATCCAAGATAATGGCATTTACATTCTATTACACAACATGCACAAACATCTTTAGCCTACTCACATATAGCAATCTGCTCAACGCTAAGAGAAAAGAGACTAGACAAATAAATAGCTAGAGTATATAAAGCCGGGATAGTATGCACCCTTGGTTAAAAACCACCGTCGATAGAAATACTACCCGGCAGTTGAAAATTTCTCCGAAAGCAAAACTGTTAACAAAAGAAGGGCATGACATTGACAGCTAGCTATTTGTTGTGTAGCAACGTTTAAAATGTAAGGAAATGCTACTTCGGCCTGCTCTCCTGGAAATTATTACTGCCGATGCCGTGTATCACGTCCCCTATACTAATATACTACTTGTCGGGATGCATCTGTAAATATGCTAAAGTACCTATTTATATATATATGTACCTATGCGTGTACGTATATTATGAACTGAATTGGGAATAGGGTGGCTGTATTGAATTATGAGCAGAGGAGTACGGATAGGAGCAAACTGACTCTTACTCTCTCACCCCAATAACAATATTCATATTGGGATAGCGATAATATATTTGCTCTGTATATGACACCAATAAAGAGTGTAAATATCCCACAGAGCTAAGTATACGTGTAGTATTGGTCATAGTCATGTAGGTTATAGTACAGTGGATTGGTTATTGTAGGGAACAGGAGGATTGTAAATAGATTAGACAGTTAGACCTGTTGAGCACTATAGTCACCGGCAGAAGATTACATCGGGCTATTCATGAAAATGAAATACAACCGTAGAAACCGAATATTTAAGTAGACAAGGAATTTTGTTGGAGTAGGGTAGGGAGAGCATACAATGGGCTAGGCTTTTATGCCATCAACAAGGGTAGAATCTTGGAGAGTCAGGAGAAAGAGAACCGAAAACGGAACGATTCTTCTATCCATCCGTCGGGAATCTTTTCCCTGACAAAATCCCACACAATAATATCCAAACAGACAGAAGGGAACTGAAAGTTATTCCCATTTTTAAAATTCTATTGTTACTTCACAATGACTCGTTATGCATTTTCAATTCCGAATCCTCAACGAATCCTAAAACATTATCTATTATTCTATTTTTAAACAGTCATACTGCCATAGGTCTAGAATAATATAAAGATACCTACCGCAGATAGTTGAGACTGAAATTATATGAAGAAAATAAGTTGAAGTTGCGAATATGAAGAAAAGTTACATAGTTAAGGGAGTAATTAATAAATCAAGAAAAATTGCATAAAAATCGTATTGCATTTATTAATCCGTTCAAAATCACAGCATTTGGCATTATACAATGTAGGTAGGGACATTAGAATTCATATTTTGCAAAGTAGGTTTGTTATCACTTATCACAAAAGGGTGGTAGCCAAGAAATAATAAAATGTAAATAAAAGAAATAAATATAGTCTTTTATAGTGTCTGCTCTGTAAGACATCTGAAATAAATCTAAGCATCTATTTAAAATAAAAAGATTATTGACTTTCATTAAAATTAGTAGAAAATATAGAATGAAATTTTTGATTCATCGCCTCTGAAATTCATGAGTCTATTTTACTGTATAAATGAAGTTTTCAGAAACAGGAATGTTACTCTGGTCAAGTCGGCTCTAGTAGCAGTTTATGGGGTTGCTCTTGCTGCATGTGTATCAAATATTTTGTTTCCTCATTTCTAAGCAGCGCAGTATTTTATCTGCAACGCACTTCATAAGAGCCACTTCCGAATTTTCTCAGTTCCGTCCGCCTATGGTATCCCTCTGGCTGCCCTTTCTTCCTGTGTCTGTATGTGCATTATACAATAGCTGATGAATGATATCTGACAAATACTGGGGATAGGAATTATCTTCTCGTTTGGATGGAAATCGGGCAGTTCCCACTTTCCCACCATTTACTAAATATTCAGTATTTCCTACCCAGTTCTTTGTGACTTGTGTTTTAATTAATATTATGCTTTTACGATTTTCAAATGTACGTACGTCGAAGTTAGACCCGGAAACGGTTTCCGTTCTGCATCGTGTTGTACGCTGACATTTGTAAAATTTTCATTTGCTACGTAAACGATGTAGTTATCTTATTCTCGTCAACAGTATTTAATTTCCGAAGCAAAACATTCTTTATTTTATGATAGCAATAATTCGCAATTACATATTTAGCAATTGTCTCGAATATAGGTTGCAATGTGCACTTAATTTGCATATGAATGAACATTAATAATTATCTGGCCTTATCTTTTACTCAAGTAAGCAATTACGTATAATTACGCTTACAATCAAGTAGCAAGAAAGTATAGTATGCATATATTGCTATAAGGCGTATACTATTGCTATAAGTAAGGGAAAAGTTTAATTACGGATTTATTCTCTTCTGAAGTTTTCTATGAGACGACAATTTTTATGAATCGACACGGATAATAATTATACCATTTAGACTTGGTAATATTGCAATTAGCAATAACTCGAGTTCATTTGACCTCTTCCAACGTGAACACATTCTTCAATGCAATTAAATATTATAAGCTAATTCTGGGTATTTTGGTTATATATCTACTTGTACATCGTTTACATAGGTAGTCGTATAATATGTTATGTCGTTATAACTGAATATAGATTTGTGTTTAATGGCTTAGGTATTTCCACTCCTATGATAGCATCGAAACAATTACTCTGTACTTTACTATAGTTAATTATGTAATTATAACTTGATAACTTATACGAACTACCAACTACCTAATACAACATTCGGCAAAACCGAAAAATGCGGACCTAAATTAGGTAACCTAATTATTCTCGGGAATTTTCCTTGATATATTTCCTTTGATTACTATGTTATCATTTGAAACACGGGACCAGTCTTCAGACATGCACCGCGTAATAATGTTGGTGGCATAAAAATTCCTTTACCAATCCCAGAACTTGTCAAAGGAAACTTTTAGGAAAACAAAATGCAAAAACTGGCCCCCACTATATTAATGACGAACGGCTAAATGTTTACATTGGATGGCTGCATGTTATATATGCAATTCAATTTTAATCAATAAAAGCATTTTATTATGTAACAAAAACTCATGCACTATTTACATTCCCTTCGGTCACTTGTGTGTGCATGTATAGCTGTTGTGCAAACGAAGAGGCTTGTCCAGTACTAATAAGATAACATTTTTAGTAATTGGCTGAGTCGAAGAAACAACGATAGGAAATTAAGGATGGGATATGGGCTGGAACGGAACTGATCATTACATAGGAGAGCAATATTCAGCTGAGTTGCTGTGTTTAGAGACTTTGCGCATAGAAAACTTTCATATGATTTAACTTGCCTTAACAAGTCAGTCTACTTTTAACACAATGTTGTTTGAATTTTATATCATTTAGAATAAATCACTTTTTTTCCGTTTTACAAACTCTAAAAATCTTAATTTCGATTGTAATGAATATAGAAATTCGGGTTTTATATTTAGCAGTATTTGCTTATAATGCCAACATGATAATATCAATCCTATCAAGAATCTTATGCGTAACAAATAAAGCCAATTTAATTTATGTATTCGCAAATATAACAAGTGATATGCCTATTTAATAGTCCGTTAAAATTAATAAATTTTTCTCCAAAAATGATTTAATGCTTAAATACTGACTTTTTTGTTAGAAATTAATAAACGGTGCTGTGGGGAATTACTAAAAATTTCTTGTGAAATACTTAAAATTCTCAGAAAAAAATTCGATACAAATATCTTCAGGGGTCAGTTTATGGTCTATTCAAAACTGTTGGCTTTCTCTTAGAATTTAAGAAATTTTCAGTAATGCCTTAACGCACCATTCATTTATTTCATTATTTCTAACGAAAAAGCCAATTTTAAAA